>BOPP01000304.1:776650-840503 GCA_017312745.1 Gryllus bimaculatus | reverse complement strand
AAGACTAGATAACTGACAATTATCTTTCTAAATTGATCATGACGTGACTGAATGTTAAGATGATATGATATTACTGAATTTATATTTTATAGTATTTACTGACGTTTCATACTTTGCATTGTTAATAAATTTCGAATCAACTCATCATTGTCTCGATTGACGGACCGGAAGGGGTCTAACCGTGAATGGCGGACTGATGGACAGACAGACGCCCCAAATCTTTTTGTATCTGTTTGTTATCATTAATTATTGCTTTGGGACGAACTAAAATTGTTAAATTACATAAAATAGTATTGTTCTAAAATGTTAAAACTGTCTTTTCCAAAAAATGTAATGTATTTAAAGAATAGAAGTGAAATTGCAGGTACTGGTTACGATAGTCATATATTACTTTGAGTTATGAAATAATCAATGTTCTATTTTAGACATTTTTCATATTTTTATTGAATCGTAAACGTTTGAATATGAATTATATTTTAGAACGTAATTATCGAGCGAGCGTTTTCCCCACACTTCCTACCATCGTTGAAACACCGCTGAATGCCCCGCCGCTGCCTTGGGCACTAGCCTTGCTCCGCGGCTCGACTCGGAGAGCAGATTTTTATGACGTCACAGAGCATCGAGCGTCTTTAACCCTTGACAATAACGAAACTTAAATAGATAGAAGGGAATGAACTTACAAGATAGGTTTCTACTTGTTGGTCATTGCCATCTTCACATTCACATTTTCATAGCATCATGTAGATCAAAGAATCTCAGTACAATGATGATTGCATCTCCAATATCCCCTTTCACGGGAAAATATTTAAAATCTTTCTGATGACTCAAGATGACGCTGTTAGTATACTCAACCTTTCTTTACTTTCAACACTTTATCACAGACAACTGAAGTTTGAATACCAACTTGTTCTGTGTAAAATTTGAAGTGGTGTTAATGAAAGTGAAAAGTTGAAAGGAATAACTTTTATTCTCTAAATTCATGAATTTTAATTACATCATCATTTGTTGTTGTTGTTTTTAAGCACTTCATCATTTTAGTAGCAACAGGCAGTGCCAATTATTATTGCTATTTGTATGGTGTGGTGTGTGGGGACTATACAGAGTTCAAGGACTACTCAGTGTTCTGCGGCCAAGTTACTCAGGCCTCAAAGCACTTTAAAATTCAAAGATGATTACAAAAGTAATAAGGAGATGACAATCAAATAATGGTAAAGCATGATGGAGACGGTGGAAAACTAGACAGGGGAAGTAGGATGAAACCATCAGTGAACCTGATTTGACCACCACAAATTCCACATGGAAAGACCAGAATTTGAAACTTAGTACCAAGGTGGAAGGTGATTGGTGTGATCCCTACACCACATGTTGCCTGTTGTAAATTGAATACTCTATAAATTGTTCGCTTTCATCCCATATAGGGAGAGTGAGGCAAAGTAGTTAACTCTTGATCGTGGAATTTGTCTTGAGATAACATGGGCCAGTAATCATGGGTATTTGTACTTAGATAAGTAAATATTTTTCTCTGTTTTGGGAATGTGTAGAAATAGAAGATCAACATAGCAGGACACTGAGCTGGCCACCTGCTTCTATGGTGAAACATACACTTTTCCTTCACTCATGTTGTAATGCTACTGCATCCAACAGAAGCTCCACTTTGAAGGGTTAATATGTGATATGACCACACCCAAATATCTGATGGTGTTAGTGACATTGTAGTTACCCTACTCAGAACAAACATCGAGACATTTTTACAGTAAACAAAAAATATTTTATTCACAATATAAAATTATAAGGTAGGATAATTTAGTGCACAAAAAGACATTAAAATTTTGTGTTTAATATTGTTACCTTATTAATCATGCTTTTGAACATGAACATTTGATAATGTTATCTATGTTATCCATGAATTATTCCCATTACACCACCCATTTTGTAAACATTGTTCTTCTCTGACACCAAATCACCATTGCACTCTTCCTGAAATGAATCATTGAATACTTTCTACTATTGCAGGTGGTGGAAGGATATGGACAGACAGAATGTTGTGCTCCTATTTCATTAACTGTCCAAGGTGATCATGTTCCTGAGCATGTGGGCCCACCAGTGGCTTGCTGTTGCATCAAATTAGTAGATGTGCCTGAAATGGAATATTATGCAATCAACAACCAGGGAGAGGTCTGTGTAAAAGGCACCAATGTGTTCCAAGGATATTATAAAGCTGAAGACAAAACCAAGGAGACCATAGACAGTGATGGATGGCATCATACTGGAGATGTAGGAATGTGGCTTCCGGTGAGTGTGACAATGTCGGTTTTATTGCAGTATGTATCCAAAATCTATTACAAATTACCTTATACAAATTCCATAACTGTCTAAATAACTGTTCAAAAGTGAACAATGGATGGAGTTTTAATGAAAGAAATAGATAAAATGTGTAAAATATATGATTCAATTTAAATGTAAATATCACTTTTCTCTTCATTTGTATAAAAGTCAGAATGATCATGAATAAAATCCAAATGAAAATGTTTAAAGATAAAAAATGTTTTAATGGATTAAAAAAGTGTACATTAGTTTGGGACTTTGAAAGTGATAATTCTTGAATGTCTATTGAGATGTTAATTAAGCTTACAACTGACATTTGGAAAATATCACTATTGAAGTTTTGTTAAGATAGTTTTAAATGTATATTATAATACAATTTAGGAATTCCCCAAAATTATCATTAACTATTTCCTATTTAAAATATTTTCAGAATGGAACTCTGAAGATAATTGACAGAAAGAAGCATATATTCAAACTTTCACAGGGAGAATATATTGTGCCAGAAAAAATTGAGAACATTTATATTCGCAGTCAGTATGTCCAACAAGTTTTTGTGGTGGGCGAATCTCTGAAGGTAAGGCTTTTCTCTTCAGGACATGAAATTTGCTGAAGTCAGTAAGAAAACCATCTTTTCATTTTCCGATTTTGTTTCTGTAAAATTTATTTTATTCTTCTAGGAAGTTTGATTTATAAAAACAAATAATAAATATAATTTTTATTTCTCACATTCCTGATCTATTACATATAAAATAAATTTACTATTTGATTTGCCTAGAATTAGTAATAAAAAACTCCACAGGTCTCATGTTTTTATAAGGAGAAAGCATTCTCAATTGAAATTGACTCAATTTAAATTCCAAAACTCTGTATTAATCACAAATGTCATAGTAGTAGTTGCTCTTGCTTTTGTATCTTTAGCATGTACGTGAGAAATAAATAAAGAGTTAGGAAGTACTAAGAGTGAAGGGATTAAACATATTAAAAAGTATTGGATTATTTTCAGAGTTTAGGATGATGAGCATTCTTTGATTTTACTGATTTTTTATTACTAGAGGCCCGCAGTAGCAAAAATTCTGCCAAACAAATCCATACAGTTTTCCATGTAGTACCACACACACAACTTAAGAACAACAAACAAAATACTTTCACATAACACTATAATAAATTAAATATTTAAATACATGCAGTCTTCACAAATACTGCAATAACATAGTACAGTATATATGGAAATACAATATAACATTTCTTTCCATTCCAAGAATATCACAAAAATTACAGTTCCAAAATGCAACATGCAAATAGCAAATATTTAAGAGCAGATGACCTCTTTCTTGGAGCCTTGATGTCACATGACATCAGCAGTGTTGTGAGCAGTAATGCCTGAATATGTGGATACACTTGGTACATGCATTATAAGAATAGGTTGAATAACGCATTTAAATATTTGCATTTGTCACTCAAAATTGAAACTGTTTCATTGTTTTGGGAATTTTTCTGAGCTCCTGGCTGTGTAAAGAAACCATGGATATCATCCACAGAGTCATTGACTATGTAGTTTTCTTTCAATTTCTGCATGAATTGGAAATTAGTAATAATATTTAATTAATTCGCATATACAATTACAATTGTATGTGACAAGTCAATGTGATGTCTTGGATGGAAAGATCAAATTTACATTTCTGTCCAGAAGCAAAACAAAGGGCCATCTCATCATTTGCTCAAGGGACCAGGGATACTGGACAAAAACCTGATTGAGATGGGGTCATTGGCCTACAAATTATACTACAATACTTGTTACAGATAGTTTAATATTTTATACAGTAGATAATTATTTTTAGTAGCAAAATAATTGAACATTTCAAGATTTATACTGCTTCATGTTTGAAGTAAAATTGAAGTACTTGTTACTGTCATTTTACTGCTACTACTTATAATAATAACAACAACAATAACATTAACGACAACAACAATAATAAAAACAACATTAATAACAACAACAACAATAATAATAACAACAACAACAATATTAAAAGTAGTACATGATATCAATTACGGTAACAACTACATTTAATTTAACAGTATTAGTACATTCTGTGTTTAAATCTTGAAATGATGAAGAGTAGGAGGTAGGTTTTTTTCTATTTCTACATTATTGCAGAACCAAATGCATCTAGCAAATCCAGGGTGAAGGAAATAGAAATTTTGGTGAGGCATTTTCCATTTACATTGGTCCAACTGCAATTTAACACATGACAGGATGGGATATGCCAGTTAATTTTTCTTTGCTTCAGCTTGAAACAGTCAACATGAAACAGAAAGTCAAATGGGATAAGAATTTTTATTTATTTATATTTTTTAAAGGGAAGTATTGTTGTGATTTGAATATTATTTCACACTATAGAACATGTTCTTAAGCAGGAAAGCTTTCAATTTACTTTTAAATGTATGAATTGTGTTATGTCTTTAATATGATTGCCCAGTTTGTTGTAAATACCCTCCATTAGGGTACATTTTAAATTAAGTGCAGTTTCAGAGTAGGGAACATGTAAGCTATCCTTTTGACGAGTATTGTAGTTGTGTACATCAGAATTTAGAGTACAAGGTTCTTTGTTTTCTATGAGAATCTTCTTTGTGAAGATTACTATTTAATATATACATGCATGATAGATGAAGAATCCTTAGTTTATTTTGATCAAGAGTTTGCAAGACTCCAGCTTATGAGTGCTGGTCATTGTTCGGAGTATTCTTTTTTGGATAATAAATGTGCGAGCACTTTCAGGGGCATTTCCCCAGAATATTATTCCATATTTTAAGTGTGAGTGCACATTTTCAAAATACATTGTAAAAAGTTGGAGCTTGACCAGAGGGTGTATAGGGCATAGCGAGATTGGGTAAGCTGCTTGTTAAAATGGAATGTTCATATCTCAAATATTATGTTTTCTTGAATTGTTAGGCTGAGGAAAGTAGTTTCATGAGATATCATTACATGGTTATTATTTGTGAGCAAATGCTATGAGAGTTTTTCTTTGGATCGGGAATTTATGCAATTTAGAGAGACTTTCTTGCTGGTGTTTATGATGAATTTGTTTTCTTGAAACCATTTTACTAGTGTGTGCAAGGTATTCTGAGTTTCATTTTCTAATGATTGTTTTATTTTTGCTTTATGATTGTTTGTTTCTGCAAACAAAATTATTTTGTTTTTCCTTAAATCCCAAGGTATGTCATTTATGTATTTAAGGAATAGTATTCGCCCAAGGATGAATCCTTGCGGGACTTCACAATTTATCACCTGAGGGCAGAAGTAGTATGAGGAGATTTGGTTTTCTTGTATGCTGTAGGGCAACTACTTGGTTACAGTTTGATAAATATCATGTGATCCTTTGGCCTGCAGTGCCTTAGATCCCTAGCATTTCTAGTTTTGTTAAAAGTATATGATGGTCAATGATGTCAAAGGCTTTTGACAAATCTAAGAGAAGGCCAATGGGAATTTCCTTCTGATTTAGTGCAACAAGAATGTCATTTAAAAAGGAGAAGATGGCTGTGTCTGTGGACCTATTACTCCTGAAGCTATGTTGTGCATTTGTGATGGCATTATTTGCATTGAGAAACACTGCGAATCTATCATTGAAAAGCTATCTACACTGCGAGTCTATCATTGAATTTTTGAAAATCCTGATAGCAGAAGATAGGTCTTTTGTTCAGTGAATCATAACCATTGCCCTTTTTAAACATTGGTTTAATTTTTGCCGCACAATTGCACTTTTGCCACACAATTTTTGAGAGAGTGGTTGCACTCTACATTGTCCACTGTGTTTAATAAGAAAATCTGGAATGTTGTCCGGACCTGCTAAGACCTGCTTATTCTTCATTTGCGCTATGATTTTAAAAATTTCAGAGGAGGTGGTTTTATATAAAAATATGGAATTTACAATTTGTGTAACATTAGTGTTTAGTTGGTGTGTTTTATTGTTCGGAGAATGTTGGCAGATTAACATTTTACCAATTTGTGAAAAGTGTTCATTGAATATATCAGCTATATCTTGTGGTTCTTGTAAGTTTGGATTTTGTAGTGGAGATCTATATTTTTTGTTATTAGTTGGTGCTGTAGTCTTTTTAATAATGTCCCACATGGCTTTTGTTTTGTTGTGTGTATTTGCATACTTATCATAAGTCATAATTTGTGTTTGTTTGATTACTTTTTTTAGAATCAAATTATGTTTTGTAATATGAAATTAAATTGGAGTTATGTATGTACTTTGTTAGTATTTTAAACATGTTGCGGTTTCTTTCACATGGCACTTTGATGCCTTTGGTAATCCACGATTTGGTTTTCTTATTTTGTATCTTTTTGAGTTTTTGAGGAAAAATGGAATTGAAATGTTTTAAGTATATATTTATGAATGTATTAAACTTATCATTTGTATCAGTTAGCTTATATACTTCGTTTCATTTTTTGAATCTGAGTAAGTTTTGAATTTTATTATGATTTCTTGGGAATAATTACAGGGCTCTTGTGTAAGTTGTCTGTTTTGTGATATTTGTTTCTGTTTGAAGCATTAGCGTGGTCACAGAAACCTGTAGTAAATGTACTTACAGAAAACAATGGTTACTTGCATATTTATTAATTTGATCTTTTCTTTTTTTCTTTTTTTTTTTTTTGTTCTTCTATGCTTAAACTTCATATGGGCAATAACTTTAACTTATGATTTGATCAGTATATTTTTAATAGTAATGAAAACTTTCCGATATATTGGTTTCATACATTTTGTAAATATAAATGAACAAATGAAAATTACCTTTAAATTGAGTACAAATGCATAATTCTTTATAAGAAAACATCAAACCTGCTGGTCACTACTCAGTTGCATCCCCCCTGCCTTCTAGACTCCTCAAACTTCCAGGTTGTGCATTGCACTAAAAACAAATTCATATTTCATTGAAGTTTTGTTGGCTTTTTGGGGGGGGGGGGCTGTTTTGACTTTTTGACTGTTTTGGCTTTGGGGGGGCAGGAAGGGGATAAGAAATTTATGGAAGCATCCTGCCAAAATTTAGTGGAATAGTAATAGAGGCTTCTTTTGAAAAGTAAAATTGAATGACATTTTCTTTTGGGTTGAAATGACTAATGGCACTTTAAGTAATTCAATGTGAAAGAGTACCTCTTAAAATCGCCAATATTATGAAAACCAACATTCCCTCGAGGCTAAGGTAATAAATATCAAGAATTGTATCACAAGCACTCCTACTCCATGACACTTCACTCAAAAAGCATTATCAAAGAAATATTGCTTTAGCATTTGTTTACAAAAAATGCCCTGTATTTTTTTCTAGTTCTGATTGTTTATAGTAACAAATCTGTTTCAGTCCTGCATTGTAGCAGTGGTGGTGCCTGATGTTGAAGTGGTGAAGGGGTGGGCCCAGGAAAATCACATTCCCGGAACTCTTTCTGTGTTGTGCAATAACCCAGAGGTTAAAAAGTTGATTATGGATGATATGTTAGGATGGGGCAAAGATGCTAGCCTCAAATCTTTCGAACAGGTATTGTTTTCATTTTCTTAAAAATTTTTAATAAATGAAAAATGTCTGAAATAATTTCCACTGATAAAAATGTCTGAAATAGTTTCCACTGATAATTGTCAAAAGGAAGTTACATTAAATAGCCATAATGCTTTTTTTGAGTCCAAATAGCTGTAATTACCCTCTAAAAGGGCAAAAGATTTTTTAAAAAAAACTACAGAATCTACATAAAAATTAACTGATGAGAAATTAAATAAATGAATAAAGACATTTTGTTTCTATTGTATATTGTTATATTAATTTTAAAGAAATATTCTGATTTTAACATGTTTCTTCGTTGATAGGTTAAAGACATCTATCTGCATCCAGATCCTTTCTCAGTGCAAAATGGCTTGTTAACTCCAACCTTAAAAAGCAAGCGACCACAACTCAAGGCCTACTTCAAACCACAGATAGAGGATATGTATGCCAAACTTACCTAGAAACAAAGCAAGGACAACATACTCTGAAAAAGTGAAGACTCATAGTGCCCCTGTGTCTGTGATGTTAAATGACAACTCTACCCAGTGAGTTACGAAGTTTTCTAACATACTCAACCTTCAGAACAGCCTGAATTGGTTGAGTGTGAGTGAATGATCAACTTCCAGAAGACTTCATTGTTGATTGTTGCAATGTGTGAAAGTCACAATAAGGAAAGTTTGAATGTGATCAATGAACAATAGTGACAGAAAGAATGTGTAGTTAGCATTGGCAATAAATGTTTTAGGGCTATAGGGAGGGTAGTTGGGACACAAAATAGTGAGAGAGGGTTGGTCCAGGTTTGGGGTAGGGTTGTTTTGCATCTGTACAAGTTGATGAATTTGTACAATTGATAATATTAAGAATAATGAAAACTAGAAGAAAAGATGAAATAATTATGTTGCACAGATATC
Organism: Gryllus bimaculatus; assembly: GCA_017312745.1. Classification (NCBI taxonomy): domain Eukaryota; kingdom Metazoa; phylum Arthropoda; class Insecta; order Orthoptera; family Gryllidae; genus Gryllus; species Gryllus bimaculatus. The sequence continues at coordinate 831,732 of BOPP01000304.1, read as the reverse complement.
ATTTGATATATTTTCAATATTTGATACATCTTGTGATATGAGATACCTTGTTGAACCAAATGTTACTATCCAATTTTGAAAGTTGGGAAGAAGAAAATCCAGTGGGTAAATAATTTACATTTTTCTTTTTTAAAACCTGTACAAATTGAGTGTGATGAATCATATTTCCTAATTAAGCAATGATTGTTTTCTTAATTCTTTAACACCAATAAAAGAGCATTTCAATCACAAGTTGTGCCAAAATAAATTTGACTGCATTAATTTTGTTGATTTTCACAGTACACTAGATGGCATTAGTTAACCTTGCAAGAAAAATCACAGGAAAGAATTGTGATTATCTGTTGGTAGATCAAACTTGCTGTGCTGGCAGGAATCACTTTGCACTTCCTTTCAATGTCATTAACATAAGACTACACACAACACTGGGATACAAACCTTCCTCTTTTTGAAGAACAAATTAAACTGGGAGGAAGAAAGCAGAGGCCAGAGGGTCTCCTCTTACTGTTTCAGATTTCTGTGAAAAAATTCATAAAATAATTTTAAAACAGATGTTCCTTGCTGCACTTTCAACTACTCGATCACAGGGATATAAGATTTGGGATTAATATATGGTGGAATTAATAACTTATTATAACAATAATATGGAAATAATTTCTGAATTTTTCTTGATAAAAGATCATTATTAAGCAGTTAAATAATTTAGTCTGGAGTTTTCATTCTTTCAAAATAGGGATAAAAATTACATCTTCATACTTTACATTTCTTTTGAAATGTTTGTAGGTCAATTTATACTGGTACAAAGAGTACAAAACAATTTTTTTTATTCTGCCATACATTCTCTGAGAATGTGAACCATTAATATTCTGCATTGATATGAAATATATCTTAAATTTAGAGTCAATTACAAATTTAAAATTACACGAAAGAACTTCTTGCATTTTAAAGTTTTATTTAATTCTCCTAATCTCTTAAAATCTAATATTATTACAGGCATCATATCATTTTTATATGCTCTGTATGGCATTATGTGCAGTAAATACTTTGAACTTCATATATAATGCTCTAGTGTATTCTTTTGAAACTTTCAAATGGTTATGCCACATAGTGAAAATAAGGATTTATATTTATACAAATATGCCTTACAAGCAATAACTTACAATTTATTCTCCCAGTGAGAATACTTTAAAATGTGTACATTATAATCAGACATGATAAATTGCAGCCATTTCTTTAACTTTCCTTCAAATTGTAGTTAGGGTTGGTATATCACAGAAACACAGAGAACTCTATGACTGATATTTGCAGGGTGTATTCAAGCCAAACAGAAGGGTTTTCTGTGAATGGCTGTGAGAGGAACTCAGGTTTTTATGTGGTGCTGCCACCAAAGAGATGACTGTGAAGTTATGGAGTCATAGATAAATGATCCATGAAACACTAAGTTTCTAAATTCTGATATAGAAAAGAAGTATTTATTCAATTTGTAGATCTCATCTTGCATGTAAAATAGAATTATTTGTTCGTCTTTAAACTAATGTGAAATTTTAAACTATTGCAATAAAATTCATAATTACAACAGTATTCTTGGAGGATGATTGACTTTCTGTTTAAATACCATACTGATGAGGGTAAACCAGTATCCATAGATTGGGAAGCACAATTTATGTTTAAGAAGAAACAATAAGTGTCTGAAAACCAGTGTACATATGTGAATTAAATCTTTTAATATGTAAGTGGAAAGAAATGGAAATATCAGGAAATGTACAAAGTGAAAATGAAACAAAACAAAACAAAAACAAAAAAATGAAATGCAATTCTGTTACATTTGCATTTTATGTAAGAAAAAGTTCATGATGAGAAAGTATGTATTTCATTCTAGTAAATCATTTCATTGTACTAATTAATTTGAGTACAGTATGAAAGTTTTATTGAATTTCAAATTCAAATTGTGCATTACAGTTCCTCCCAACTGCAGATAATTAAACATATATTATGACATTTTATTAGAACTGCATTACATGTAATTCATTCAGTACAATTGTTATTGTGGAAAAATGTCTTTTTAATAACATAAGAACCATAAGAACAGGAAAAATTAAATTTACTGATACTGATTTAATGATTATTCGAGTTTGTACTATAAAAACATATCAATTTAACACTAAAAATTCAATGTATATGTTTCTCTGCATAAACTTAATGCACAGAAAGTGAATCTAAAACTTTTTTTCAAGAAATTATTTTTAACTCAAACATATTTCAATTTTACTTCCCTAAAACAATACATTCTTTTTTTCTAGAATCCAGTCATTAACAATTAAATATATTGTTAAAGATCAAACAGTATATGATTAACTTCACTACAGCATCACCTTAATGCAAAATCAACCAGATATTTATAAGGAAGAAAATTTAGATAACTTGCTGAAAAGCAGTGTTTTTCTTAATTTGTGACAGGATAATCTGAGATGTGTTATGATCTTATTAATATCTTATGATCTTATTAATATCTAGGAAAATAAAAGATTAGTAAATGCTGCATTTCACAAGTTATCCTTATAATTAGAATTTCATGCAGTATAGTTCAGAATGAAGACAGAGGATTCACAAATGCTTAAAACTAGTGTTCCTTGTAATACAAAGTTATGTTAGTGTTATTTTTTGTTGAGAAGTTATATGTATCATGTCTTTGATTTAAATTAAGAATATGAATTTTGATTGTTACATAAAATAAAACCCGTATTGGAGTATCCTATCTACCTTCCATTTACATTTCTCTCAATAATTTCCTTAATACCTTTATCCTTTAAAATCATTTTGTGTGATATGTACTATATTCATAGTCAATCTTGTGTGCTTGTTCAGTGTCTCTAATTATTTTAAAGTCAGATATGGAGAAAAGAATTGAGAGAAATCTACTTTTCAATGTCTTCCAGATTCAGCATCAAAACATTTTAGGTACATTGTTTATTGGTACATTTTTTACCAATACTTCAAAGAAATTTAATATATTCTTCAATATAGACATTTATTTCAAAGAAAATTAAAAATATTAATGAAACTTGTTGACTAACTTTCGGTAACTACATTTAAGAAGGTAAGATTCAATATTCACTTTTCTTGAAAAGTGGATAACTACTAACTTCTACACAGATTACTTTCTTTTTAAAAATTTGGTATAACTCAATTGATATTCTTCACTTTTTTTTATTTTTTTTTTTATTTTAGTTCTTGCTAATTACTTTAATGCAAATATTTGATAAACTGTATTTGAAGAAACATACTACTGTTCTTTCTATTTTATGTTATAATATAGGAGATGTGCAATATAATAAGTAAATCAAAATATTCTTAAACATACTTTCCTTTATAACTAAAAATTCATTCCTATTTTATAACTTCAAAATTTTGGATGTTTCTAATTTTCAGATTCATCTTTAAGCTTCTTGGAAACTGAAAAGAGATCAGGGATTCATTTCTTTGGTTTTTAATATAAACAAATTTTGGAAATTTTACTATTTCTGATTTTGAGAGGTGTGTTTAGAGTAGTAATTAAATGTTTCTATGGATTAAAGTATTATTATGTATTTTTGTAATGTCAATGCCTCAAGAAAATAACACTTATTATGTTTTATCACCTCGAATTAATAATTTGTGTGGCTTGGACAAAAATAATAAATTGTAGGTTGTCTTCAATGAAAAATTAATTATTCAAACATATTAAGTACACAAAAATCATTAAAACACACCTCCTGAACTTTTACGAGTATAACATTCAATTTACCGAAAGATTATTAACAAAAAGTGGATCTATAATTACACTAATATGAAGTTAAAATGATCAGTTTTTTCTTAGCATGGTACAAGCATATACACCGCGCTGTTAGTCCAAACAGTTGTCTACAGATGTCATACCATTCGATGTGGTAAGGTCGAGTCCAGGCTGCTGTATGAGTTGGCAATGCTGAATTGCAGTGTTCGTGTTGTTGCTTGCAGTGTGTAGCGTGATCGTCAGCAGGAGAGTGGTTCGCTGGCTGTGAGACCGAGATCAGTGTGTGTTACTAGGTCATCACAGGTGCTGGAAGAAGGCAATCGAAAAGACACGATGAAGGTGTCATTTTCTACGTCGTTGTTTGCCTTGTTGCTCTTCAGTTGCTGCCTACTTCAAGGTAAATTTAATCCCCAAAGAAAAATAATTAACTGATGATGACAGGTAGAACACTGACAATGAAAGTTGGGTGGTCTCGCTCATGAACCGACACGCTCCCGGATGTTATTATTACAGCTTCTGTGATATCTGAAATGTTTGTTGTGCATAATCCTCAAATTATGACTGTCATTCAAAAACCTTTTACTTTCTCTTCGATCAAGTTACTGCAAATATTTCGATGGAATACAACCAAAGTGAGCCTTGTGTCAGAGATTGTATTTCATTCTGCAGGGCCATTTCTGAATGTGTTTATTTCAGGAGTATGCTGAAAAACAACTGGAATTACGCACACTCGTTTTTATCGCAGTAATTTATTTCCTTTTTGCGTTCATCTAGTCTGTCAGTTACAAATCGCACAAAACGTATATAATGTACTGCATTGAAGTCTCCGTACCACTTTAAATGGTATGGCATTTATTAAACAATACACACGTATGTAAGTATATTTTAATTTTTTAAAAAGTAAGTTGCTTCCGACCTTAATGGGTTTTCTGATTGTTGGTCGTTTTCCTAAATATAATTTCATAGATTGATTTTTCTTTTCCCCCTCTCGGCAACTGTCTCGTGTGCTAGGTTTAATGTTCTTGACAAACTATTGAAAAGTAACATTAATTAAGTTTTATTTTTCAATTAATTGAAATAAAATCTCCAAAACGAAGGAATTGCATACGTGGCTTAGAGGATTTTTTCAGCGCCGTAGTCTCGTGAAGAGAATTTGTATTTATTATTTGTAATGATTTGGTGGGAATGTAACAATTTTTGGCTGAGGTGTAGTATATGGTACAACCCAAGGCAGTCATCTAAACCGGCACTTCGCGCTGCTCCGGTGAAGGGGAAATCCACGGCGGAGGGGGCGAGGGGTGTTTAGGGGATTATGAGGGAAATCTTTCGGTGGAGAGGGGTGGTGAGCAATATGCGTAACTTAAGTGTGTGCGTGTATATATATATATATATATATATATATATATATATATATATATATATATATATGTAAAAAGCAAAGCATGGAAGATTGTATTTAACATTTTGTATTTACATAATGTATTTAACATTTCGGAAATTTTAATGGTTCGTAATTTGTCACGAACGTGACGTCGAAAAGTTATGGGTGGGGGAAATTTTACCCTAATATCTTGTCGAAACTTCATTACGTAATGGTGTGTGGTGGCACGTAAATCGTGTTTTTGTCTACTTGTGATTTTCTGTCCGGTTAGCTGTCGAAGTGATTGGCTACGTTGCTGTCGTACAATTAAGTTTCGTGCGTTCTTCAGATTCTTTGTGATTTTGGGGTTTTGAGCGTCGAGTGTGTGCTACGATGGTGAGAATAAATGTGGGTTTTTGCGCATTGCGCCAAAGGAGGTGTTTGGCTGTCATTGAATGGGCGCAAGAACGTAGTTTGATTGCTGCAGGATTTTAGTGTGCTGTGTGCCAGTGATTATAAGATTGGCCAAGCGAAAGAAGTTGTGTGATGGTTTCGAGTGGAAGTGTAGCAAGGAAGAGGCCACTCCTCATGTGCGTAAGTGTTCCGTAAGGGGCCATGGTTTGCGGGAAGCAAGTTGAGTATAATACAAGTATTAGTAATGACTTATTTCTGGGTTATAAAACGTCAGTCAAACCGCCATACACATCGCCTATCGGTAAGTTTCTTAAATTTATTTCAGAGCGCTTAGCGTAATTTGAGGGAGGGCTAGAGGAGACACCTCCTCCCCGTTCCCCCTTCCCCTTTGCCCTCTTCCCCTCCCCTCCTCACCGCCACGCTTCTCTAAGGATGAACCGTGTGTTCAACCTTAACCCAAGTTTTTAGAAAGGTAATATTGTAAATTTGTCTGTCGTCGATTCCGCTCTGGTCAATACAATTAGACAAATAAAACTGAAGAATTTTACAGGATTGGGATCTTTTCATTTTAAAACGTAATCTGCACACTATTTTAAGTGTCTTTAAGTCATTAGAATGTCTGGGGGGAGGGGGACGTGACGTCCGTTGGTCTCTTGATCCCTAGTATCCCCCGCAGTCGTTCGCTCTTTCTTTCCCTCCAACTATTCATTCTTAGGTACACACTACGTACAGGCAGTCGTCAGTCCGTGATGAGAGTAAGCAGATGTATTACTTGCGCAACTTGAACGATGACCTTGCTTCCCCCTCTCTGGCATAATAAACAGTTGAAAGCAAAAGCTCGCAGCCAGCACTGATGACTACATTTCAAACACCTCTTCACTGGCGCGAAATAGAAACTTTTTTTTAAGACTTCTGACCGTTAATTTCTCCCAAAAATGTAAAGAAATAACGGAAGCAGATGATCTATCACAGGAGATACCTAGAACTATTGAAAAAGTTAGAACGCAAATGTTTGAGTTAGTTGCGAAGGCATGACTGATTCTCCAGAGATTAGCATTGCTTCATAAAATCTAGTGGCCGATTTTGTAACTAATACCCGCACTCCACCCGCATTTCTTTAATCCATCGTTCAAGAAAAGTTGCGCGAGTAATACATACAGTAGGTGGCTATATTATTAAGAACAGAACTAAGATTTTTGTGTTTTATATTTTTAACTGCAATCTTCAAACAAATATTTGGATTTTGGTCTCGTCGGTATTTTTTATTTGTAGGAGTGTGTTATTAAAATCATATTTAGATAAAACTAGTTTTAGATAAAATTAATAAGGGTTTTCTAACGCCATCATTGATGCAATTATAGCTTCAATGCGTTGCGGCACGCTCTCTATGCAGACTTTTTTGCATTTTGTTGTAGTTGAATGTTTGATACCATTCTTTGTCGGGAATTTCAATTAACTGGCTCTTGGTGGTGATAACTTGTTTGGCGATCGGCGGTTTGCTGAGTTCCCACATGTATCTAGGGTTTATGTCTGGTGTGTTCTCGGTGAGGAAAAGGGTAGTATTTTTCTGCCAGGAATACAGCAATATTCCTGACTTTGTGGCATTGTGCTATATCGTGCATAGAAATGTTAATAACCAGGGTTTAATCACCGGGCTAATCACAATTGTTCGAGCTGTGAAAGTAGCAGAGTTTCTAGTTTCACTCGTTTGTACTGGTCTTGCCTCATGGTCCCTTCTACGATGTATAGGCGCACCATATATCATCCTTCGTCGAGATCATAGACCATTCTTTGACACTTTGGTAGTGTTTAACATCTCCACTAATAGTCTGGATGGAACTCTTCCCCAGGGCGTCGTCGGTAACTAAATGTATAAAATAGTTCTGACTGCGGACTGTCCTTTTGTAACCTGTTACTCCTTTAGTGTTCATCATGTGGTCAGACGGGCCACCCTTTTTACGATTTTTGTAGCAGATATTTCTGATTGTACGATCGGTACGAAGTCTGGTGATCCTTTTCCTTTTAATTTTATTCTGATAACGACAATTTTCGAAACAACCGTAATAATTGCTATATCTCTGACAATGTGTGAGTGAAGTTTTAGTGTTAGTATTTTGCTAATTTTCCTTTGAGACATGTCTGAAGACATACCCCACAAAAAATAAAATCTTAGGTGGTGACATTAGTGTAAACTAAAATGAAATTGTCATAAAAAGTATTAAAAGTAATGCAGTGAGGAACTTACATTGTAACTATTTTGGAAAAGAAAAAAGTTGTAAAAAAGTAAAAGAAATAATTTGTGTGATCTCATTACAACAGTAGTTTTCAATAAACATAAACTGAATGAGAAGTAACATCACTTAAGAAATAAGTAATGTAGGCATCCAATGTTGCCACTTATTAAAAACAATAGTAATGATAACAGTAATACTAGAAATCTTATCGAAACCAAGTCTGCTAAAAAAAGTTTTAAACTTAAAAATTACACAAGCATGAGTACTGGCTCTCATAATTTGGCCACATACTGCAGAATGTGATAAATAAGGTATGGAATTAATGTACGTATGAACAGAAACAGAGCTTCCATGGGGATACAGTGGGCCAGTGCGGCTCCGTTGCAGAGCGTGCCCTGGGCTCAGAGCCTTCCGAAACCTTCGGCAGCAACGTTCGCCTATGCTGCGGCATCGTGCCCGGTTGGGCGCGGGAGATAACATACTCGACAGGTGCATAGTTTCCTGTGTCGGCACAATGCCACTTCCACAAGTACAAATGTTAGGGTAAGGCTAGATGCATACTCGTGGTTACGTAGGCTTCCGCGGCCTGAGTTTGTGTTATCTGGGACGAGCCGCGTCACTGATATGGTGGCTAACGTTTCGGCCAGCGTATTGTGGCCTTCCTCAGCGCGTACTGCTGTAGATGCATATTCGACCACTTAAGGCTGTTACTATTATATTGTATTATATATTATAATTTCTATAATATTATATTCGCCGACTGCGAATCTGCTTTATCTGTGACTAGTCGCGGCCACTTGCGGCTGCCCCTGTGGGTCATCCCGGCCACAAATCGTCGCTCCGCGATCAGAGTTATGCGAAATTGAACAATGCTGAAGTGAGTGTGGGCTTTTTTAATTGAAATAAGGAGCTTGGCTTAAAACGTACCCTGTAGCTTGTTGCGGCTGTGGCCCAGTGTGCGCTCGGGCTAACGGTGAGGTTGGTGAAAGTAATATTTCTGCCTGAGGCTTACCCTGAGGTTAGCATCTGGGCTGTTTCATCCTAGAAGTAATTTAGGAAAGGTGAGAATTACTATATTTCTTCATAATAATTACAAGTTTTTTTACATTTTAAAATTATTTTTAATATAATATTTATTTTATGAATTTATATTATAACAATTCTCAAAGTAAAAAGTGACGAGTAAAAAAGTCATAAAGGAGTTAATAAGATTGCTGGTGATGTAGATACCTTCTAATAATTAAATAAATAAAAGGAGTTGTCTGGTATGAAATATGTATTTAAACGTATCATCTTTTCGATTACATAGCGATCAGATAGATCAAAAAACAAATTTAGGAATACATGAAAAATTAAATTTAGTGTAAAGTAGACAAATTACTTACAAAATGTTTACAGAGTAGGGCCGATGCCAGAAGAGTGAGCAAACTGGGCTGTCGATTCTTTACAGCATCCTGGCGGAAAACTTGAGTTCTGCGGTTTTGTGTGTGCGTGTGCGTGTGTGCGCGCGCGTGTGTGTGTGCGTGCGCGTGTGCGTGCGTGTGTGTGTGAGTGTGCAAGGAGACAGCGACCGTCAGACGCGGATGGGGGCGGGGTCGTGGCGGCACGGCCAGAGGGTAGAGAGTAGGAATTATTAAGCAAGGGGCCATCTCAGCATTTTCTCAATGGATCAAGGAAACTGGACAAAAACCTGATCGACATGGGGGATCATTAACCCGGAAGCTGAAGTGCATTATTTGTTTCAACCATTGTCTTTTTAAAACATTTATAAATACAAATGTAAATAAATGTATTATATATCATTGTATTGTTAAAATAAACATTATTTTTCTCTTTGATAATCAGTATAGTCTCTAATTGTGTAGAAACAGTTATGCAGGAGAAAAGGATTGTACTTTTAACTTAAATTAGTGAACCGACTTCAATTGTTTAATGTCATCGGGCAATGCGTTGTAAAGTAACGTACATGTATTGTATGTGGATTTCTGATAGTGAGCTGTTGATACTCACACGTGATGAACGTGAATTTTACGTGTTACGAATATCAGTTGTATGCATATGTGTTCCCACCGTTAAGTAAGCACTTCTGACAAATATTACAGATTCGTAAATAAATAGGCAAAGTGTAATGTTAATAACTAAGGAAAGGATTGTTATGAAACAATTATGGTCGTTAAAGAGGGGGAAAATCTGAAAATAAATACAAAAAGGCGCAAAAAACGTGCTACTGAAACAGTTGTATTAAGGTTTTAAAACTAGTTACATGAACTCAGTTCTAATGTATACAGTAAGTGTCAGGAGTGTTGAAACATTCTCCTAGAGTACGCACATAAGACATTTTCGATAAGACAAAAATCGATCTGTTCGTAATTTGGTTTCTCCAAAAATATCCCATTAATATTCAGTGGGATTAATGTCTGGAGATTGTAATGGCGTATCCAGATACAGTGGTGTATTAGAAAGGTTCCACATTATTGTGTTTAAAACACTGTTCATTTTTTTCGACACTTTTGTGTGGCTTTCTTCGCACAATAACGTTGTACATTGCATGGTCGATTGTACCATTTATGAAGTGAATATTTCCCACACCATAAGCACTCTTACGCCCCTAGCCGAGTACAGAACCAGCTCAGTACTAGATTGCGTGGAGATTCTCTTCGTGAAATTTAGTTTCTCTTCCTCCGCGCCATACATCTCCCAACTGAGCCAAAAATATTAAATTAACTTTTATCAGTAAACTTTTAGAATACTTCAGTGTTGGATATACTTTAATGTTGCGAAAAATTTTCTTGGGTCGCATTCATTCAGCAACTATGGCTGTCCACTTCTGAGTCATTCCACGTCCACTTGCACACCCACAAAACATCACTATTTTTTAGTAACTTGAAACTTTTTGTATGAGGTCTTGGGTTCAAAATGGTGGACACATTTTTTTCTTTTATTCTAACCCATCCCTTTCAGAAATATTACAGAGTTTGTTCGTAAATATTTTTCACGCGCCAATGTTTAAAATTTGTTTGCACAAATAACGTTCCCTTCAGAAAAATATAATTACACATCGATTAAACTTGAAAGGATGTACTTTTATGTGATGTAAATATTATTTTTGTAGACATTATCTAAATATTAAAAATGTATTTTAATTTTTAAAATGGAAATTTTCACATTTTAGGTCTATACTTAAATTTTAAAAAATACTCATGCATTTGTAAACAATTGGTGCATAGTTTGCCAAATTTCAAAGTGGGACGCAAATAAATAACACGTTAAAAAATAGTTACTTCATCGGAGCACGTAGGCAGCCAGCTGCCCGCCGGACTGGCAGCTCGAACTACGGTGCGTCAATGATACGAAACATCGTGACATAATTTTTCGATGTACAAACTATTTTCTCTGAAGTACAGCTATAGCTCAGCTAATAGCTAAATCATTAATTCACAGCAGTCTTTGAATTACATAAAGTACGAAAGAGTTTTGTAAAAAATCACATTGGACAGTGAAAACTCGCGGCGTCAAATTTTATTTTTGTCTCGTGAATAGAGAGCAGAAGACGAAAGGAAAATTACGAATACAATAGCATAATAGAAATTTCGAATGGCGATACAAGACGTGGTTCCACGGCTCCAAGGGAAGTTAGCCAACGTTCGTGAAATAAAAGCAAATAATATCTGAGTGTTAATCACCGACCGAGCCCCCTTGGCACGATCCCTGTAGTGTGGCAACAATTGCTGTCAAAAAACCGGTCACATGACTGAACGCTCGGTACATTAAACACTGTAGTGTGTGATCTTTTCACAATCTTTCCCATTTCTCTTAAAGATGTGCATTCATTATGCAAGAGAATTAAAATGTTCTCTCTTCTTTACTCGTTTCATCTTCTTTAAGCCTCGTTGTAACATTTGATGGACAAATATTTCAGTATCGTACACTTCTGAATCACCGACTGATGAATACCAGAGAGTAAATTGAGACAAAAACCGTTTCGGCTAAGGTCTGACAGGTGAGTTCCTACTCTCAAGGTGAAGGTCAATCCACAGAGGGCTTCCATTTGCTTTAGGTGTTAGTAGAAACAGTAGTCCGCGCCAGGAGTAGCCCCCGAGGCGGCGCAACTGGGCGTGGGCAGAGGCCGCAAATAGCCCTGCGAAGGCGGCGCGGCGCGTCACGTCATCGGGCAGGCGCACAGAGTAGCTCGAGCAAGCTGCATTAAAAGTACTGATGTACGTATGCTCTGTAAAAATAAGTTTACAAAAAGTAGGCACTTGTGCGATCTTGGATCAGTGCTGCTCAGCAAAAATATTCCCGCCAAAAGTGTGAGCATTGGGCGGGCAAGGTGGGAGGGGCGTACCCCTGTAAGATTTGAAAAGGGCCCCGTAGCCTTACGCAGCAAAACGTTTTATTTCTGGAAATGTCATCACGCATAAAACGATGAAAAAAAGTGATGAAAATGGTGAAAGGTGTGTGACCGCATGTTGCTTCCGCATCTGTACTGTATTTGTGTAAATATAACCACCTACAGTTTTTTCTTCGTGCTTGACAGCGGGGCCTCCACAGTGTCTGCACTTTCCTGCCCGTGTAAATCGAGTTCTGTTAATCTGCGTGATTAAATACTTTGTAACATTTTGCTTTTGAGGCGTGTGGGCACGCCTGGATACTAATGAAACCACGTCTGTTAAAATGTTTCGATAAGTTGTTTTCTTCATACGAATGATGGGTGGGTGGGCGAAGGGTGTGTTCTGTTGCCTGTTCTGTATAATAATGGTAATCGTGAGTCACAAATTAAGTTAGAAGAAAAAGGAAAGAACAAAGGAACAAAAATAAATTTCGTTCAAAAAATTTAGTTCCTTAATTTTTCGATCGCATTTTGACGATGTTTTCCGTATTGAAATATTGTGAGATCCAACTCGCGCCATTCAATTTTCTGCGTACGTAATACGTTGTTCCTACAGATATTACTTTGCTAAGGGTCATATTTCGTCATACAGAAGTACTTCTGTATACGAAGTACACCGTTTGTATTTGAAGTCTAAACGTAGTTCTGCTGTTGAAGCATGTAGCATCTTAGTCGCGATGTTCGGTTCCAAAACCAGTTTCTTCAGTTTGTTGTTCCTTTATCTCGCTACTGTACAACAGAGTAATTGCCACTAGTATGAATGGTGGCATTCAAATGGAACTTTTTCGTTATGTTTGCTTTAAGATCAATGGGAAGTGGGAGTGAAATTATGCAACAAAAGGGAAGATATTTCTGATTGGGAAGCGATAATTTTGTTTTTTATTATTTTTTTATTTCACAATATAAATGTATACTGTAGTGAACATAAATAGAAAAAAATCATTTAGCTCCTCTTTGAAATATATTATCCATTGTCTTGGCAGCGTCGTCGTAATCTGTCGTAGAAAGTAGTCTTCAACCGGTACTATGACCACCAAGACAGTAATCCTAGACCTGGTTCACTTATACTGGCCTGAAACAAAAATCGATTCTATCAGTGACATTCATGTTCACAGATTCAAACTATGCTACAGAACTGATGCTTCAGAATGAGTCTTTCTCGTATTAGTTTTCTATTTCCTTTGGTCTCAGCTCGCTAAATAGTTAATATTTTAAGAAGATTATGCAACAGTAAACCTCCAGCCTAAACGACAATTTTCTTTAAACGTTTGGGGCCTTTTGTAAGAAAATAGCTTTTAAGCGCTACTGTAAATTCAAAATTTAAAGTACTTTAACTTACAAATACAATAGTGTTTACAAATACTGGATATGTGCAGATTAACGGCGCGTGAAATCTTTAAAAAAATTACATTTGTGTAATTTTTGAAAAACCAAAATACCACAAAATTAAATCTTATTAAACAATTACTCGTTCGAAACGTTTGAAGGAAAAATTTGGAGCAGTTTTTGAGAAAATGGCATTTGAGCGTTTCTGAAAATGCGGAATTTTGAGCTAGTTTTCACAGAAAACTTTTGTTTTCGTGAAACTTTAAATAGCATTATTTAAAGCACATGGTCTCATCAATATAATAATGTGAACAAATTGGTGGTAATTTAAATATTCACAACGTGAGAGACAAGTCAAATTACATTTTTGAAAAAACAAAAGAATAGAGCAATTTGACGTTTGTCATCTTATAGAGTACTTTTAGCATTATTTCTACCAAAAGTTTAAAAAAAAATTTTAGAGGCATTTGAAAAAATCTTGTTCTTGTAATTTTTTTTTTTTTAATGCAGAAAATTGCCCGCAATATTGCGCGAAAACTACTAATATTTCAAAAAACGTACAAGACTAATAATAGAACTAATTATGGACAACAAATTTAACTAAGTATTGATGCCAGACAACATCGTTATTTATTATAATAACAGAAGGTATCTACCTCACCAGCGATTTAATTTGTAGGAAAAACCTCTATCTTCAATGTTATAGTTGTAGGAAAACGCAGACAAAAAATATACTTTTAACATTTTCGAAAATTCAGTCAACCGTGACAATCGGACCTATTCCAACCTTTACAAGTGTGTGTTACTCGATTCTTAAAAGAAATTTAAAGAAAAAAATTGGTGCCGTTTTTGAGAAAATTTAATTGCGCGGAGGGCTTCTTGTAAAGTACACACAAGTTTTAAAGAGTGATTTTCAAAATATCAAAGCTTCGACTCGAGCCAGATGGACAGTGGTTTCTTCGATTTGGAAAAAATTCTACGTATGGTTTAGGCGCTAGTATAGTGTCCACAGACAGATGTTTTCAGAGAAAAAACGTTTTGTCATCTGGGGACCCCAAAACGTGCATTTCCGCAACATTACATAAATTTCCCTATACTACACATATTACCCCGTATATTCGTACGTATACGAGAAACTAAAAACTGAGTTTAAAAACAGAATGAATATTGGAACATTTAATTTTGGAACATTCAATAGTAACTTATAATTAGAATTAAATTAATTATTGATCATATCATTCATTCAATTTTCCCGAGGCCCGTAGTTGCTGTGACACCTGAATATATTTCATTAATTTCAAGCAGAAATTACGCAAAAACTACTCGTTTTTTGAAACAGTTGTATACGATTTTTGAAGACCTAATTTTGTACAACACGCTTTGTCTGAGACAAAAATCTCTCTTAAATTTTGCAGTTTTAAATTGTTATTTTTTTAAAAACAGAGCGAGAATGGGACCAGCACCATATTATTTACCGTCTGCTATTACATCAGTGAAGAAAATTTAAAGAAAATTTAGAGCAGTTTTTGAGAAAAAAAACGTATATTTCAATTGCAAATAACTGACCTGATTTTTACTTTTTATGTACTTGACCTTTCTTTAAAGAGCTAATTTTGTACAACAGACATTGCCTGAGACAGTCTTTAACTCCTATTTTGAAGTTTTTGTTTTTTTAATTTCGAAAAATAGTGGATTTCAACGAAAATGACACCTGCACCATTCTCTTAAACGACTATTCACTAAACACCATTAAACATCAAAATGGGAAGCCATTTTTTTTAATTTTAAAAATGTCCGGGTTTTTGCGTAAAGTACCCCCCAAAATTAATATACAAATCCCTGTGGCCGGGACATCAGCTAGAACCATTGGGGACCACCAATTTTGGAGAAAATAGGTTGAACGGTTATGCGCTAGCATTGTGTAAGGACTGAAACGGACGGACGGTTTGCCGTCAATAGATTTTTCGGTATGAAGGACACCCAAAAGTTTGTTGTTTTTTTTAACTGGATTTATCCAGGCGCACGATTACTATACTTTTTGGCGTTATTTGAAATGGCGTTACATAATACTAGAATAGTACTTCAACATTCATTTGTAAAATTTTTGAAAAACTGAAAGGTTGCATGAAAATCAGTGTACGTCATGTTATTTAGTGCATTTAGCTCTATCCATTCAAGAAGTTTCAAGAAAAAATGTTGAGATGATGAAAAAATTAGGCGACGAGTATTGCACCACTATCTTAATTATATTTGTTGGAAGTCGCCAAAAGTAAACTTATGCAATTTTCGTAAGTTACAAAACAATTCTAAGGAAAATTGGACGGCACTCTTTTATTAACGTACTTCGTACTTTGCTCTGATAAAAAAATTAAGATTTTTTTGGATTCTCTTGAAAGACAAAGTTCAAAAATGCATCATATTTTTAATACGTGGGGATCTAGGTTGTATTTTATGGAGCCGGAACTAAATCGACTTGGAATAGAGACTTGAACGGGAGATTGTAGTTTTGTTAGTCGACGACTTTTAATGAATTCACTCAAGTGATTATTACAAGATCCTAATTAGACTAGCAGGTGGTTCGTGCAGTTTATCCCAAGGATCCCATCGGCATCAGGTACTGCTGTATATTGTCACAGATTCGGTCATCAATGTCAAACTACTTCCTGGGTACATGTGTACCGCAAACAAACCAAATTATATTTTCATTTAAATGTATTAAATGTTAAGATTCTTTCGAGATGGATTTTCTATTTATAAGTTACAAAATTTAATTGTCTTGGGGTGTCTCTGATTTGACAGTCTTCAGTTATAACGGTCGACCATTTTTCATCACCGACATACACTAAGGTGATAGGGAAAGAAATTTCAGATCTGCGTGTCATAAATGTGAATCAAAATTAGGTTTGCCGTACCGTATCTACTGCTTTATTTTCACAAAAACTTTATTTATCCCTTGCGGGAAAAGTAACCTTAACACTGAAGTCTTATTCCACACATCACATTACTTGGAGATTAACACAATTGTGACGGAGATTGATTTTTGGAATCATGGGGGAAGCCGATCAGCGTTTTCAATTTGTTTTTGGAAGAAAGGGAGGGGAAATGGTCTAATCCCTTTCATCCTTTATTGAAACTGAACATTTTCGTTTGCTTCTTGGGAAAGACAGGTATCGAATGTCGATCTATTGTTTAAGAAGCTTCAAATGAAAACTGGATTTTTTAATTTAGTATTAAATTCAAATTTAATTCATGTATGTAATAGTTAATTTGGTCTTAAGTGCTTTGCAAAGTAAACATTCGTAAGAAAATTAAATTAAAGGACGAATCTGTGTATCTGTCAGTCCGTGAACATTACTAGCGCCTACTTTATGCGTAGGTTTTTTTCCAAATTGAAGAAACCCCTGTCCATCTTGCTTGAGCCGAGGCTTTGAGATTTTGAAAAATATTCTTTAAACTTTAGGTAATGTTTTTGAAAGATTTCACACGCCGATAATATGCATATTTCTAGCAATTTGTAAAGACTATAGGATTTTTGATTTAAAGTACTTCAAATTACTTCAAAAACTCAAAAAAAGTTCTGTGGAAAAGAGTTTGCAATTTCGAATTTACAGGAGCTCTTAAACCAAATTTTTTTTAACTTCCCCAAATTTGCAAGGGTCATAGCAAATTAGGGTCAGGATTTTCTGTTTATTAATATTCATAGAAATATTTTCGTTCTTCTATTAGGAAATCGAAAAAAAAATTAATGAACGTTGGGCGGCGATAGGGCGATAGATGGTAGATACCAAAGGAAATGGAAACTAATACGCCAAAGTCTGTGTCATTCTGTAGCACCATTAGTTTTTAATGGCAGCCATGTCTTCACAGTATCTTACAATTAGTTCAGCCATTACGTAGTTTGCTGTTTAACAAATTGTGGAGTAGTTTTTTGCTTCTTTGTTTTTTAGGGGTGCTGATTACGAATCTGCAGTTAGCAAACAATATTTCCTTTAGAATTTGAGTTACAGCAAAAAAACATGAAAATAACATTTTCCTTTTTTTGCCTGTACCGAAGAAACTATGGAATTTATGCAATTAGCCTTTTCCCAAATATTCTCCAAAAAATGGCCTCTAATTTAGTCCCTTACAACCTTTTTCGTTACGTTCACCTTTTAGGAATAATGGATTGTTTAATTTTGAAAATTGTTTGCGAAACTTGCCATCAGATCGGTTTTCTGTAGGAATGGCTAATCAGAACCTTCGTGTTGTGTGTTCAGTGCAATTCTGGCTTGCTAATAATTTTCGTAATGAGCTTTTTCATACGGTACTTTGTGTCAATAGTCTTATCTTGAATTATTATATTCCAAATGGATAAAATCAAATATTTTTATTATTATTAATATTATGAATAAAACGGACTATTGTTGAAAAGGGGCATTGAAAAAGGGCAATCAAGAACTTTCACAATAAGAATTTATTTAAAATTTCAGTGTTCTTCACATTTAAAAAAAATTATTATTAACAAGAAACATTAATGGGTAAAATGAAGTGTATTTAATAGGGGCAGTTTCACAACCCTAATATCCCATTCCATACCAATACATCATTTAAATCAATAGATGTATGGCTGGTTCCGTCTAGATTCGCCATTTAGCCCTCTGTGCTGTGGTTAGATAATATTCTTGGGTGGAGAAGTGTGAAATTGTTCGTTGATCCAAGAGGACAGATGCGGATAACCCAAAGATAAAAATATTTACCGTGACTGTATACGGACAGGGAAGGCTCTCGTCGGCCTTGGCCGCCTCTTGACTTTTAGCAGAGTGCTCTACTGGGCTTGTTTCAATGAAGGTGTTTTTTAGCACGCGGAAACGAATTGGTTCACCTGAAAATTAGTCCACATTAGACATTGAGAATTATTTGATGTAAGTATAAGCAGTTTAATGTACCTATGTCCATGAACAAGTCGTGCTTGCCATCTTCAGTTTCGTACTCCCATATCCACGCCTCTTCTACTTCGTCATACCTTGCAGGTTGCTGAAGATTTGACGGGGGAATTAGTATATCATCAAAGAATCCGAGAGTCACTGAAATACAATGCAGTTTTATTGTGAGGTCTGTACTGTAATTTTTTTCTCAGTAGTCTATACCCTAACAAATACGAAACTAGGGACCACTACAAGAGACTTAAAAACTCTTATACACTCTGTACACTCCGGTTATAGTGAACTCTGATGTAGTGGTCGGTTTTAGTGCACTTATCAGTAGTTCGTTTCACTACTTTACAAATAAGCACAAAAAGATTAGGTTATAGTGAACTTGAGCAGCTTGGAAAAAATATCGTCGGCCAAAGGTCATACTCGAAGAAGTCTTCCCTGAGGTGGAGCGGATTGGGGACTTTACTGATGACCTTTTGCCACTAAGTTTCACTGCAGAATCAAAGGTCCTGTCCTGCGTTAGCTGCGGCTGCTCGCTTCAGTTTGAAGCTCGATGTTTCTTGAGATTCCGCATGACAAGGCGCGCGACTGTCGGCCCCGAGCCTGGCTTCGACCGCTGCTCCACACGAAAAAGCGAACCGTGTCATTGGCCGCTTGCTCCGTGCCGCTGCCGGAAGGATCTAGTGCAATTAGGGGAGGAAAGCCTTCGAGGAGGCATCGAAGGATGTCAAGTGCATTTCAATACCTAGAGACGGTGGACAACGCAGAATCAAGTAGAAACAATTGAAAATAATTGATTTTAAGGTCAAATAAATATTGCTGTATCTGTATAATTAATCTGATGTGTCGTTGTGGAGGAATCCTGTTTAATTTTAACATCGAAATAGTAGACAAAAAATGTTAGTCCCCAGAAGCTCACTATAACCGGAATGGACTGTACACGATTTAAATAGCTAGTCATTTAATTAAATTCCTGAATATTGCTTAATTTTAATTAAACCTTTTCTTTTCAAAAGTATTTTTGTAGGGCTCCGATGTGATTTTTATTTTCATTAAACATTTTGTTTCAAAGATGATTGAAATTGGGGATAAGAATTCTTCTCAAGCAACCAGAAAAGAGGTTTTATATTAATCTTCTCTTACAATTTCCTTAGGCTGTATTCAACAGAAGTACGTGAACTACCCACGTGTTAATACTTTGATTCCGAGGTTTTCAATACCCTTTTTTATTGAGATTGCTTGAAATACACTCCTATACTTTTTTTTTACTCATGGCAAATATCCCACAAAATGGTTCTCATTTGAAATTGACGAAATTTTTCAGTTCTATCTCGAGAAACGTACCTTTTGCTCCTTCCGAGGTGCATTTCTTTACTTTTCCTGTGAGCACCTCATCTTCAAAAGGTCTGAAAACTGCCACTCGAAATCGCACTGTTGTGTGGGCGGCTCCATCTCCAGGAAGAAGAAAAGATTCTTGAATTTCCAAGATGTCAAAAATGGCTACACACAAGCCAACGTCTTTCAACACCTGTAATCAGAAGCAACATCATTGTGTACTTAACAACTACTTTTCCTAAGATACTCTAAATTCATCGAAGCCAGTCCAAATTAATATTTGTTAAAGACCATTTCCCTTTTCAGTTCGTAATAAACATTTCCGAGATCTGTAACTTTAGAATATCATTATTTTGGTTAATGAATAATAACATATTATAATAAAGATTTTAGTTGTGCCATTTAGTCATACATTCCACACGGAGTGCTGGGTTGCAATTGCAGCACTGTTTCCGTAGTTCTTTTACAAACTGCTCGTTCTGTTTGCTTCCCATATTGTGTTCTTTCGAAGTAATCCTTTCTCGTGGTATCAAGAACGCGCATGATTGTAAGATTCTGTAAATATAGTGTAACTGCGCGTTCCCTTTATGAATTGACACAAAATGATGTACGTAATAATGCAGTAGTTGCTCAATGCTAAGATTGTCTGAAAAATTCTCCGAACTTCATAAACTGTTCGTTCAGTTTTTCTATTTGGGACTTATTTTGAATGACTTCTCTTTAAGATTGATATCCTAATTCACTATTGCCATGCATATTTCTCTTTAATTCACTGCGTCACAATTTTGCGTCAAAGTACCGGCGAGAAATTACTGGTGGTGCATCATTAGCTTCCTTAAATTTTGTCCTTAGATAATGTAAAGGACGCTTAATAGAATGATGTAGGTCTCATATCTCTTTAAATTCCCTGAATGTTCCAAAATTGCAAAAATTTGATTATTTTGTCTTCATCATAAACTTTAATTAAAAATATAGAATTTTTTCTCAGTGTAATCTTTTTAGAAAAATCAGATCTTTAGATAATTTCATGTTGAATTTTTCGAAAATACTAGTAATGTTTGGGTAATTTTGTTTTAAAGAAAGGCATTTTTTAAGTAATTCAACAATTCTTTTCTTGTAAACTCCAAATTTTGTTTTTCTTTCTTTTTTTTCCTTCCTCGTGTGTGACAAAGAACTGTAAAGATAGTGGTCATAATCCCGTTTTCGGCACCTCTCTGTATTTCCGAAAATTGCAAGAAATTTTGTAGTTGTAAATTAGAATTTCGCGCACTTTGTCGCGCAGCCGCTTCGCAAAATGGTTACATTGGTTTCAGAATTGTTCCAGGCCTTCCCATTGTTGCCGGTCGTAATGGTAGTATTATGTGGATAATATTCTTACGAATTAGATTGAAGGAAGGTAATAAATTTATCTTAGAACACACACACACACACACACACACACACACCCTTCTTTACTTTAAGCTGCTTTGACCGGTGATTATGGTATTCAGAAATTCTCCTAATATTATCCTTACTGTTCTGTAGAATGTGCAGTAAATACCCTTAATAGTTAAATTTATTAATGTTTGTGTCATTTGTAAAATTTATGGCGGCAGTACCTGATAATCTAAATAAATAGAGATATGCACCAGAGGTGCTTCGTATGCCTTGAATTCGAATTATAGCTGCTATATGGTAGATATTCCAATATTCAAATATTACGGAACTATTTCTAATGTGAAAAATTATGTGCTGTTGATGCACCGCGAGTTTTTACGCAAGCATATTATTCTTGATGGTGCCAGTTCTGCAAAAAGAAAGTTTGAAACTCGCCGTAGTTTTGAAATTTTAAAATCAAAACAAAAATCATACAGGTAATCCAAAGATATTTAGGATATTGTACTGAAATATTGGTGCACTTCAAAAATTAATATTTCATGATTTCTTAAGACTTTTCAAAGCACAAAGGACGTGATAATCTTAACAAGAAACATTTGCTGCGTATCGGAGTCTCGTCGGATGTTTTAAATTTGAGGAAAGGGGAAAAAATACGCTTTCATAAATTTGGGAAGGTTAGAGACCAACTACTTAGTGCTAAACTAGCGCCTCGCCCCGTTGCGGATTTTGTCACAATCTAGCGCTTAACTTTCGATTCATACAGTACAGCAGAATATCGCCACGTTTGGCATCACTGTCACCAGAAGAGACCGTACTTCATTCCTAACCTCCGACGCGCCATAGAATGCATTTTCCGCGTTAATATGCTGTCACTTTGTTACCAAGCGATAATGTGCAAGTTAAAACTTGACACACCGACGCAAAGCGCACGATAATGCGGCCGGAATTCTGAAAGTGAATGTCGCTCTTTCGCAACCCTCAGCGCGTCACTTTAGTGGCTTCCTCAGGGTCACCCCTTCTGCTCGTCCTGTATTCCTTTTGTAGCTCTGAGCTGACGGCCTCTGGGACGGTGTGAATAGAATGTTTGGCACTATGGAGATGCACGAAATATTTTGTAATAACATTATCTCTCACTTTCCTTGCCGTGACGCTGCCCGTGCTTCATACGTCTTGAATCGCGCCTGTGGGTATAAGGTGTAGGTACGAAGGGTATCCCTGCTTACAAGAGCTACAACGCAAATTGCAAAGAAAACTAACTTTTAGAATTATCTCGTTGATTAAAAAAACTTACTCTCTGTCGTCCAAAAATTGGTACACCTTAGTCACGGTCATAAAATGCTGATTTTACATGTTTTTGAATAAATTCTTTAGGAAATATAATAATAAAACAGCGTACAATCTCCGCCTCCTTGGGATAATTTTCTGGTCGCCCGGAACTTTTCCTACGGGCAAAAATTCATACAATGAAGTATATTACCAAATGTTTACAAAACTTTAATCTTCCTTTTTGGAGCGTAATAATCTACTACAGAGATTTAAAATAAGCCTGTTAAGCCCATTTTCTGAGGCAGCTACCCTTTGCAGCAGTCTTCGACAACATTGGCACGTGTCGCACTGCATATGCAGAATAGAGAAAGCATTGTCAATGGAGCGGGAGGGAGATCTTGCCTCCGCAGCCTCGAAGGTGGCGCGCGCGTGTCCATGGAGTCCTAATCCTAGGATAACTATTCGAACCGCTCATTCTCGGTTAGTCTCGACAATGATGTCGGCATTCGGCTTACACTTCATAGCAGGGCCGAATTTACCTACAAGCAAAACAAGCAGTTGCTTGGGGGTCCCCATTCACCAGGGGCCCCGCGTTTCGGAAAAATACGCTTACCATATTTTTTGTCTGTGAAATAATTATTAATCAAGTAGTCTACTGTGTAACAAAATGTACAATTTCAAAACATAAGCTGAAAAATCTTCGTTTTGAAGACAGCATCGACCAATTTTCTGCAGTTAAGAGCAGAAAAAAAATTATGTAAAATGTATTTAATGTAAAAAAATGTAACACAAGTAAAATTAAACAAACTAAGCGCGGAAAATAAGTTTTAATTCAAACGTTTACACGTTAAGTGCTTCCTGCCATTGAGTTCAATATATTGACGTTCTACATAAATGAACCAACGATGCGCAATGCGTATTTTACCCGTAAAAAATATTAACTTACATTAACGCGAACCAACAGCGGCTGCTCACTCGTACGGCATACACATTTTGCAAATCACATTCTTGATACCGCTAACAACAAAATGTAAGCCTTCTTACAGCACAAAAAAGAACAATAGAACCTTAGAGTTTACAAATAACGAAGACTTGGCAACTTGTTACCGACAATGATCCTATTGGAATTAATTCAGCTACCAACAGGACTAGGAACTCCTCACCTGGACCAGACAATATTCCATACATCCTTTTAAAAAATCTATCCCTAGAAGGAAAACAAACTTTACTGAAAATGTGTAACATAATAAGGGATAAAAATATATTTCCTGAACTATGGAGATCAGCTATTGTTATACCTATTCCAAAGACTGGGTAAGACCGCTTTAAAAATGAAGATTACAGCCCCATTTCTTTAACATGCAATATGTGCAAAATTATGGAAAAATAATTAAGACTCAAGATGGTTTCTGGACTTTAAAATATTATATCCAACAATAAATTTGGTTTCAGAGCAGGACATTCAACTACCTCTCTCCTAGTAAGTATTGATACGTACATCCAAGAAGCCCTTGCTATCAAACATGTTTTAGCAGTAAGCCTTGACATGGTCTGTACCCATTGAATAATGACAAAATTACAGGAATGTGGACTTAAAGGCAACAGTTTTAAATTCATCAAGAATTTCACCAAAGAAAGAACTTTTAATGTGAGAACTAATGGTAGCCTATCACCAGTACACCTGGAGAAGGGACTACCACAAGTTGTAGTACTTAGTGTTACTCTATTCCTGTTGGACATTAACGACGCAGACTCTAAAATCAGTCAACCGGTAATCATAAGGAAGTATGCAGATGACATCACCATTCTCTGCAGAGGAACATCTATTACAACCAGTCAAGAAATTGTACAATCTGCCCTAAACAATCTACATGAATGGTCTCTCAAATCAGGTTTCAAATTTTCAGCTTCAAAAACTCAATGTATAGTATTCTCCAGACAAAATATGGTGAGTTAGCCTACACTAAAAATGGACCTACATAAGCTAAAATGTGACCAAAACATTTTTGAGTCAAAATGCTAACCTAATATTTTTGAGCTGGAAAAGGCATATTCAACTTTTATCTGAGGAATGTAAGAAAAGACTAGACATACTAAAGTGCATCTCTCATAATAACTGGGGAGCAGATAAACATATCCAGCTGATGACCTGCAAAGAAATAGTACGATCCAAGATTGACTATGGATACATATTGTATGATTCAGCTAGTAAAAAAATATCTTAGAAAACGTTGTTATATACAATACAGCTCTACCAATAAGCACCGGTTGCTTTCACACCAGCCACACTGGCAGTATCCTAATAGAAGCCAAAGAACCAACTCTAGGTCATCGTTGACAAACTCTAACCCTTAAATATGACATCAAATCCTATAAATCTATACTAAAGTTATCAATAATAGAGATGGAAAATATGCAACTACATTTACCAACGATGTTCAAATTACAAACAGACTTCATCCATACTCCAGCACTACTACAGCTGAAATATGCAGCGAAAAAACAGTTACAAAGATTAGATTTATAGCAGGTTGTTGCAATACCTAAATCCCTTACATGACGTTTACATTTTCTATTAATTATAACGCTATTTTTACAGATTTGGCTTCAAATTTGGGGTACCGTAATGTATGGTTCAATGGAATAGATGAGTCCTTTCTTCCATAACCCCCCACTTCGATCAGGTCTTTCGTTCAGTTTCCCTGATCCTTTGACTAAATGTGGAGATGGCCCTTTGTTTTGCTTCTGAACATAAATATAACTTTGCCTGGTACAGTAGTTCTCTATGCATAGAAACTTTCATTAAACGTTTGCCTTCAATAGTTTGTAAACAGTGAAATGTGTATACGATGAATAGATGTAAAATAAATTTAGTTGTCTTTAAAGTATTAAAGCCAAAAATTTATTGAAATTGAAGTAACTTAATTATCTGCGCACGTCTTCTAGAATTCAGTGAGAAATATAGTTATTCAAACTCGTTTTCCATATTGTAACGGCAGAGAATATTATTTCTTCACAAAGGATGTGATGAGGGATAAGAGCCCAAATCTATAGCAGGTTTGAATATAGATAGTATTTTATTAGTAAGTGGCGTAGGGCAGGGATCCCAGAATTCATTAAACGTACACAGAATACACTTCTCCCCGTAGCATGTCACACGCATTTTCAACAGTTTGTGACATAAATAAATAAATGTCGGCATTTAATTTTTTTTAATGACGCTTAACCGGTTGATATATAAAACCACGCTATTTCACTGTTTTCATGGTGCTTGGTAACTTCTGGGAGATAATAAGCTTTATCGCTTCCGTTTTCACTTTCTCGCGCTTAAGATGGCACTTCTTAAGATTACATAACTGTCATGCTGCGCGGAAAAACTCGTATTAAAGGCCCTGGTAACGAAAAAGTGGATAAATCCAGTTGCAGGTCTCTTGTTGGTTAAATTGTTGAAAAATTAATGCGCGTTGAATAAAAGAAAAAGGTACATTAACCGTATAACTTCCTCAAAAACGTGAAGAAAACTATGCTAGAAAAGTTTTTCCGTAAGAACCTGCACCTAC
This sequence comes from Gryllus bimaculatus, assembly GCA_017312745.1. NCBI lineage: Eukaryota > Metazoa > Arthropoda > Insecta > Orthoptera > Gryllidae > Gryllus > Gryllus bimaculatus. The sequence continues at coordinate 805,788 of BOPP01000304.1, read as the reverse complement.
TTACTTTTTATCTAAAAATTAGGCCGGTAAGGGCCAAATAGTTTTTTACGGTCTTATCAAATGTGTATGAGTTTTGACAATGCTGCGTCAGTAACAGCTCCTTTCTGTACAATTCCTGCGAAAACTGCATCAGTAAAATATATTCCTGTTTGTTTCATCAAAGCAAGAAATAATATCTGCATTCATTTCGATAGTCAGGACCGTCAATTTTTCACAAGGGATTTGTTTTTGAATTGCACGTTTTCAAGTATTTGCTGAGGTGTTAGTAGCCCAGAAAATGCAATACTTAAATGTAACGTAGCTGTTTCCAATAACGCGAGAAAGTATGTGCTGTTTAGCACCACTAGTTAGCCAATGCTACGACCTCCTAAATAACGAAAACTTCTGTCGTGTATCTTCTGTACATAAAGTGCACACCGGGACGCTGCATGTGCGTTTCAGCCAGTTTCTTTGCCACCGGAAGGACGCTCCCACAACAGGGAGTTTCCCACACGCGCCATTCCTCTTCACGTAACTGTAGAGCGGAAACTAAAGATCGTACTCGGCGATACCTGGCGCTGTGCGGTTGAGGGGGGGGGCGGCGAAAGAAACTTGTCGATGCAGCAATGGCCCTGGTCCGACTGCACATGTGCGAAGGGTCTTATACTTTCATGCCGGACCTGAGGGGTTGATTTGGAAAGGAGGATGTTCAATCAATAATTCCTCTACCATAAATTTTTTATCATGAAATTTCAATGATTAAAAAAAAATGGAATTTTTAAAATCTAGAATCACTGAAAATGGTAATTTCAAATAATCAGTTGTTCTAGTATTACAAGTGGTAATTCAAATCATCGCCACGCTAATCAGAATCGGTTCAGACTTTCTTTAAATTTTTCAGTTAAGTTTGTTTAGACCTTCTGTACTAAAGTGAGGTGAAACGTCGCCAAATATTTTAAACTTCGGCGCACTGAATTAAGAATTTCACCATTTTTGTAACTATTCATATATGAAGGTTCCTCGCGAACTTGCATAAATCCACTTACAATTAGCAAGAGGTAAGCAACTGCCGCCCAATACGCCTTACTGTTCTTGAAAACTTGCAAGCGTTCAAAAATGATGCATATTGTACGCGGTGGGTTCTTTATTCTTTTTTCCTAGAACTTTCTCCAACCGACAGCCTGTCTTTTACATCCCGATGTGGCGCATGTGTGTCTCTAAGCTAGTCAACCACACTCGTTGCGGGCTCTTTCGATCTGGGGTCAGCAGAACGCGAGGCCCTCCGACGCGTCGCGGCCATTCACGAAGGCATTGCCAACCTTACAATAACTAGATATTGTCTATCTTCGAAATGTAGACGAAGCAAAAAAGAATAAAGTGAAGGTGGAGAAAGCCACTGAACTGTACAACGAACTTCATATTCACTTAAATTTATAATACAAATGAATTTAGATTCTTTCTTAAAATGTTTTACACAAATATTTAAAAAAATTACATTTTGTATTTTTTTGTGTAACATCTCTCACGTCGTTAATACATATTAACCAGCGATTTATGTACGTATACACATCACTTTTGTGAGTGAGCATTATTGCTTGTGTGAAGAGCTTCAAATAATTTCCAATGACGTTTTTCGAAAACTCCACAGTATTCTGTCGAAAAATACTTCATATTTCGCATTTGCAGATAAGCTTAAAGGGCATCTTCTCAAAAACATCTCCAAATTTTTCAACGAAAATGGTCATCTAAGCCTAGGGGATACTCTCTTTTATCCTCAGTCATATTTCAGTTTACCGTTAGGGAGCTTAATAATTGAGGAAAGGTGAAGAAATGTACTTTGGGCGGCGATAGATAGCAGCTGGTAGAAAGGTGGTGCAAAACCGAAAATTTTGGAACAGATTTTAAGTAAATGTTTCAGCTCTCTTTTGAGAATGAAAAAAAAAAATTGAAGCTTTTTCTCACAAAACTATTTCGAGAAACTTGATTGAAAATCATTTGGTACACATTACTCACAAATGCAATCAATACAGATAAATAAACCAAAAAATGTCTGTGTCGAATTTTCAACTTATAATGGGATTATTAAAACTTAACCCATGTCAAATTAGCTGCCTGTCTGTGAATCTACAGAACCTCTCTATGAACCGATTTATCTAAAAACCTACAGGATATATGATAATGAAATCTAAATATATTATATACGCTACCCATGGTACCAACTTCAGCTGTTTTTGTTTTTCCGTGATATCCCTAACGTTTCCGAATGCTATTACACTCTCACCCTTGCGAATGTCATCGTGCGCCGGAAAAGTGTGCATTTTGGGCCAAAAATCTTATTGCCAGGCCCTCGTTAAGTGAAAGTGGATAAATCCAGTTGCTAAATTTAGAAAACAAATGCCTCTAACACATAGTTCGTCCAAAAACTTATGTTCTGCGTATCGCTCAAACCGAAACATCGATTTACGGCCAAGACGACTGGTCAACACTAGCGTCTAAACTGTTCAGCCAACTTTCTCCAAAATTGATATTCCCTGATCGATCTGAACGAACTCGAGGCTTTGAGAGTTTCAAAGGTTTTTTGAGGGTTTGGCGTAGTGGTATGAGAGACGGCAAGTTAACTCTGAAGATCTGAGTTTGGTTCTGGAAGCGAAAAAAACGTGTTTCAGGTTGAAAACACTTTCGCAGGATTATGTAGCATAATATAGCAGAGCAGATAGAAATGCGAGAAAGTAGGAGCTTTTAGAGTGCCTTGTTTAAATCATTTCTCACGTCGTTAATATTTTCATTACTCCTTTTTACTTACCATTATTCCATTTGCGACCACAAATGCTTCAAATAATTTCTGATGATTTCACGAAAACTCAAAACTTCTGTGAAAATTAGCTCAGAATTGCGCATTTCAGAAGTGTTCAAAAGAAATTTTCTCAAAAATGGTTCAAATTTTTCCAATGAAATTTTCCACTTAGGACACTTTTGTAATATTTGTAGGTTTTACTGTTCTGAAAATATTTCGATTTTACTATTAGGGGAACTAAAAAATGAGAAAATGTGACAAATTTTCGTTTTGGCGTTGATGTATAGCAACTGGGAAGAGGGTGGTGCAAATACGTAGTTAGAAATTAGTTTAGTTAGGGTTATATGTATCTTGTCACGTGCAGAAAATAAAATTTTATACTATTTAAAAATCTACAGTTGACTAAGTTTCAATACTAGTCACGTGCCACGGAAGGAACAATGAGTGAAGTTTATACAAATTATTTAAAGAATTATCATGATTCAAATTATAAAAAATGTATTACAGACATTTATTTCTGAGATATTTACAATGATAGCCAAAGCTTCCTTGTCTGTGTAGTGAGAAAACGCTTCGGTAAATTGTGCAACAACGTAGTGTTTGTGAAACTGGTACTCACTCTTCCTCTTAGGTGTTTGTTTTGAATACAGTTTGTGTGGCCAGTGCTTCTCTTAAAATGAAATTATTGCGTCATATAATGCAAACTCCATGTTCTTCCCACAAGGCAACGCCATTTCCCACCCAATTGGCGGAATTCTGCCTTAAATGGCTTTCCTGCACTGCACTTAAAAGCTCAATTTTTTCCGTTATATTGTGAGTTAATGATGCAATTAGAAATTACGAAATAATTGAAACCAGTGACATCCGTTTGTTCTTTACGTCTTATTTTTTCGAGTATTTAACTTTTTTAATCATTATTTAATGAATATTACAAACGCTATGTCCAGGACCAAGAAGTTATTTGTCAGATATTACGTGTATTAATTTAGTAATTGGTTAGGGTGTTTATTTCTAATACTTAACATAAAAGAAAAATTGAACACCATACATTTGTACGAACATTTTAGCTATGTATATTTGAGAAGTTCATTGTTGACCGGCGACAAGATAAATAAATGAAAGAAGAATTCAAAAGAATTTCACATTTGTGTTGAACATTAACATGGAACCAGTGTGAATGTAATAAGGAGCAGATATGAAGAATATTCCAATACTTTTGTATTTAATAATTATAATTATATATTTTTCGAACACTTTGCATTTGCTTGCGATCTCTAGATGGTGTGTTTTCTTTCTGGGGCTGCAGGAAAGCTCTTCCCAGTTTTGGCGAGTAATGGCGGTGGCGTGTGCCGCAAATGGAAATGGTACTTGGCTTGCAAGAGCCAGCAGTGTTACTGCGTTGTAAAATGTAGATCCCTAATAACATCCTGCTTAAAGCGATCAACTGGCTGTAGCGAAAATAGCCGCTGCTGCTGCTGCTTCCGCCTCCAGTGGGTCGTATTGTTTGTTAACTTTTCATTAATTTACTTTCCCGCGCAGTGCTGAGGCAGAATATTTAAAAACTAAAATACGCATCCCATAGGGTTGTAAATATACAATACCTTACCACTGAAGTCAATGGCCGAAATATTTTCGTTTAAATTTTGAATAAATATATTTACGCCAGACATAAATTAAGACGTAACATAATGTAATGATACTATAATATTGCGAGTAAGTATGTGCTGTTTGAGCACCTAATTTTTTTTAATGTCCCAATGATTGCAAGTGATGTAAAACAAAATCTCGGAAAAATCTTAGTTTCACTATCTAAAAAAAAATCAATAGAAAGCTTTTCTCCAAATGTGAGTGAATTAAATAGTTATTGTAGTGTAGACGTAACTTCATAGTGCAGTAACTTCATATTGCATTACAACTAAAACAAAAATCACAAAAAGCTAGATGCTACACGATGGCATAGACTTTCCCGTATTAATTTTCTATTTCCTTTGGTCTCTGCTATCTATTAGAACTTGCCATATTCGTGCCTGCTTCTGTCTATCGCCGCCCAAAGTACCTTTTTTAATTTTTTTTTTAATTTTTCAGTTTCCTAATAGGACGAAAAAAATATTTTAAGAATATTAAAGAACGGTAAATCCTCGTCCTAAATGACAATTTTCTTTGAAAAATTTGGAACAGTTTTGAAAAAATGGCCCTTAAGCGCTGCAGTAAATTCCAAATATGAAGCACTTCACACACAATTTTTGACTTATCGAAAAACTTAGTTATTTAAAGCACTTGAACGCACAAATACAATAGAATTTACAAAATGCTGTAGATGTGCATATTACCGGCGTGAGAAATCTTAAAATACAATTGTGTAATTTTTGAAGAAAAAATACCCCGAAATGAATGCTACGTTATATTAGAGTGCAATTAGCACCGTCCTTTCTAAAAGTAATTGGGGGAGGTTTTTAGAAAATGGCTTTTGAGAGTTTCTGAAAATGCGGAATTTTGAGCTAGTTTTCACAAAAACTATTGGTTTTGAGTGCCTTCATATAACATTATTTAACGCACATGTACACATAAATGTAATAATTACATTAGCAGCAATTTGTTCACATTAACGACATGAGAAGACAAAAAAACATTAAAAAAAGGTGATATTATAGAATGCATCTTATAGAGTATGTCATCTTAGAGAGAAAAAAATTGAGCAGTGTTTGAGAAAATATTTTTGTGATATGTTAAAATTGCACAAATTGCACGCAAGGTTGCGCAAAAACTACTAAAATTTCCAAAAAATGTACATGATAATGAAAGAACAAATTATGGACAACCAATTTTATTTCATGCAAAAATATTTCTTTAATTTTGTAGTTGTAATAAGACACCGAAAAAATTCAAACTTTTGAAGTTTTCGAAAATTCAGAGATAACCGTGAAAATAGGACCGGTATTTTTCTATATTCTTGCAGGTTTTTGTTCACGAACCAATCTCTTGGTTATGACCATAAATGATCTAGGTGACCAAATAATTTCCTCGAATTGTCCAGAATGTTCTTCAAATTAATCGCGAGCAGTTGTGGCCCGGTGACATGGCGCATTGTCATCCATAAAAAATTAATCTTCGTTTGAGAACATAAGTTTGTGAATGGCTGATATTTGCCTGAGTTTCTGAAACAATCATTGATCGTTTCAGTTGAATCGGAGTACCCACTCCGTTCCATGTAAAAACAGCCCACTCCGTTATGGAGCCGCCATCGTCGGCCTGCACAATTCCTTGTTCACAACTTGAGTCAAACCGAAATCGGGAGTGATCTGACCAAGCCTCGATTTTCAAGTCGTCCAGGGTCCATTCGATATGGTCACGTGCCCAGGAGGGGCGTTGCAGGCGATGTGCTGTTAGCAAAGGCACTCGAGTCGGCCTTCTGCTATCGTAACCCATGAAAGCCAAAAAGCCAAAAGCCAAATCACCGCACTGTCCTTCCGGATAGGTCGTCGTACTTCCCACATTGATTTCTGCATTTATTTTGTGTCTTGTCTCTAACACAGAACTGTACACTAACGCTGCTGGTCTCAGCCATTAAGCTGAAGGTAGTGGACAACTGCATTGTCGATGATGGGTTTGTTATGCCTTAAAATGAGATATTCTCGACGCCCACTACGCACTGTGAATCTCGGAATATTGAATTCATAAATTATTTCTGAATGGAAGGTCCCATGCGTCTAGCACTTATTCGTGTTCTAAGTATTAATTTCCCTTTGTGCGACCATAATCACGTCAGAAACCTTTCCACATCAATCCCTTGTTCACAAAAGAAACCTCAGCCAAAGCACTACCCTTTATATCTTTTGTATGTAGTACTGACTGTCATATGTATTTTTGCTTGTTGCTACACCATGAGTTTTGTCACCTCAGTGAATTTGGAATATACGTACATGAAATGTTACTTGTCGGAGATGCCGTAATATGTCACGCGTTATTCAGTTCATTGTTAATGAAGATGAGTAATACTTTCAGAAGATGAGAAATACTTCATATTATCATGGAACACGGGTTGACCACTTCCCTTCTTGTATCCGGTGTTTGCCTCATTGTTTTTTCCTTTGTTTGGAAGCATTCCCTCGAATGAGTGCTCGGATACGATGCTCTCGGATCTTTCTTTAGGTGCTTAGTGATCAGTTAGAAGCAAACATTTTTCTCAGTATTAGGTAAATTCCGTAAATGGTTTTGAACACGCTTCAATATATATCGTATAGTTTGATTCGACAAATCCTATCCATTAAAACTATGTACGTATGTAGTCTGAAAATACACCTCGAAGTAGGAATGTCATTTGAAAGACTAGATTCAAGAGAATTTTCCCATCCCGTCCCTCTACGATGCAACAAAACTGAATGAAAAAGACTAGTGCAGCGTACGATAAAACGTCATCCTTTTTCAGCTCATATCTCTATCTCGTCGACTCCCATGTTCCCCTGATACCAGTGACATGTCACACTTGCAGCATTATAGAATTCATTGAACTCTGAATTTCTTTTTGTGGCAAGTAAAAAAATAAACAGTGATCGCAATAAAGAGGATCTCACAGATGAATAAATATAATGGTTATTTTTGTTGGGAGTGGTATGTGACATTTCATTTTGCAAGTAGAAAAGTTTGCAACACCTAACAGACAGAATGGTGCACTCCTACGAGCAAAATAAAATCGCTTTTACCGGGTGTGTCATACACTAGTTTTTAGGCAGCTTTACTGACTTTCGTTTTATTCGAATATACAAATCCCTTAGTGATACATCAATCAGTAGAAAGCTGATGCAGTCACACAAAACTATTTGGTTTTCTTTGTTGCATTCACTGAATTATCTGAATACTTTAGCATCTTCTTACTTTAAGCAATAGTACTGATAATTAAACTTAAGCTATGCTGGCCCGTAAAGTACCGCGTTTTCTAGTGATAACAAAAAAAAATTAAGCAGGTATTAGATTAACTAACGAGCGTGTTACCAAAATCATAAATTCCTTAACAGTTTTTTTTATCAAACAAACTGATGTCAAGACTGCAAAACAAAACTTGCAAATGTTGTAACTAAGAAAAGCAGACGTTGCTGTGTGTTGTAAACACTCCAGCCCGAAACGAACATGGTATCGTCCCAGAAGCGTCATGTAAAGTACCTCCTCCCCCCCAAAAAAAATCGATATCAAATTCCAGGGGCCGCGTCATGAACCACAACGATTGGCGAATATTAAGTTTGGAGAAAATTGGCTGAACGGTGTAGCCGCTAGCGTTTAGATTTAGATTTTAGTCAAAAAACGGTGAAGTCTGTATGTGACATATGGAGGAGATCATCTGCGCACGTTTTCTTGAGTTCCAGAAACCCTTTCCATCATTTTAACTATAAATAGTTGAAAGATGAGTGGAAGTTGAAAATAAATAAATAAAAATTTTAAAAAGCGCGATATTAGCAATTTTTTTTTAAACTAGACATTTTCGTTCCCGAGTTTCTAGAAAACTTATTTGCATCGGTAAACGAATTGCAGGTATGATTTTTCTGCATTGCTAATAAAATAGTAACTCACCCTTACCTCTACTCCTACCATTACAAGCAAAAGGAGAGTTCAACAAAACGTGCGCATAGTGAAGTGAATTTACGACGATAATTGCGATTATTGATTGATTAGGTTGAGGTTGATTACGATTGCGTTGATCACACGGACGGACAGACTGAACGTTTTGCAGGCAATCGACTTTTCGGTATCAAGAACCAACAAAACAAATTCAGGCTACACCACTTTTTTTGTCGAAATTTAACAACAGGATTTATCCACTATTTCGTTGTCAGAACCCGGCAATAAGGTTGGGGCGAAATTTCGATATTTTCTGGCACAGGATTACATAACTTTCTCTTCTTAGGAATAATTCGTAAGGCGAGAAAGTAAAAAATGAACACCTCTGGTAACAAAAATGTGTGTAATAACAATAAAATTGCCCAGCATTTAAGTTAACTTAATGTGATCTATCAGACAAGATTTCAGCTTAAACTAGGTGTGCTATTGGTTAATAATTCAATATATGTCAAATATTTGGAGAAGGTCTTCCACCGGAGAGATGCGGGGTCAAGGCTTTTAGAGAGCTCAAATATTTTGTTTGTAATTGAATATATCTGTAAATATATTTACATGAAGCTCATATTCGTTGAAGAATAAACGTTTTCACTGTAGTAAGACATCAGGTGGAAATAATGTATCTTCACTTTGTGAATGATAGGTAATCTGGGATGAAAAAATATATCACTTTTCACTATTTGGACTTGCATACAATTAAAAAGCAAACTAGTATAAAATCGTTCGTAGTTAAAAATAAGTAACCTTGCAGGAATTTCAGAATAAGTAGAAATATGGTGCATATACAAGTAAGTCGGCTTCCCGACATTTTCCTTTTTTTTACCAAACCCAATGATTGCCTCTAATCAGAAATTCACATCGATAAAACTGTAGACACGCAAAAACTAGTATTTGCAGAGGCCAGTAGATTTTTTGACATGTTTTAAAATAATATAGCATCGCCGGATACCATATCACTTTGCTCAACTATTTTCTTCGGCCAGCCATTTGGCATGGAGGAATGTATTTTCTTGCATTCTAACTACATAAATAAATTATGTTTTATTTTCTCAACTTTTATGTCATTTTTTTGGTACAAATTCGGTGCTAGCAAAACCAAGAATTCATACAATTTTGCTAATATTTACAACATAAACACCAGAGATTATGCAGAAAAACAATTATACTGTATTTACTCTTATTTCCAGGTTTTTACGTAGTATTTACACTGTCCTAACAGAAGAAGAAAAATACTAAGAAGTTTAAAATCTCTCACAATATGGCAACTGACTGGAACTAATTTTTTTTAGCTTGTGGATGTACTGTTAGGTATTTTTAATTGTACTAGTGTTGATGCCAGTTGTTTGGGGATTACTTCTGTGGTATTATAATATTATTATAATTATATTATTATAGTTCTAGTGTTCTAGTGTTATGTAGTTCTAGTTAAATTCTTTAGTTTGCGAAATGACTAAAATAATTGTAAAACGGCTCGAGCACAAGTTATCGTTGTGAAATTAAAGTGAATAATCTTTATTCACCGCCCACGCCCCCAATTTGATATTAAAGATTATCAATAAAATCTGACATAATTGAGACAATATTAGAGCTGTACGGTTGTGTAATAAGAGATTAGAAATAGGAAATAAACTTCTGACAATTAAAGATCAAATAAATTAGAAATTAATGAAACAAACTGGTATAAGTCCTGATGAAATTGATACTGTGGATTCGAGTATTAAGACTGATACGAACGGGTAACTGCAGCGAATAGCAGTTCCACCCGTCAAGAAGAGTTTGGAGAAGGTATGGAATATTTATGCTGAATTACCCAAATATACTTGATTAAAATTTTCAGTTGTGTAAGACATTTTAATGCCAGAGAAAAGTGAAACATTTCATGCATTATTAATTGGTGGAAACATAATGAAAATCTTAAATGTATGTTATTGAATTGTGTTGCTTTTGGAAAATTTTAATATCAAAATGTGAGAGATGTGCGAAATTGTCCGTATTTTAAAAATATACCAAATTAAGTTTAATTGGTTTGTTTTTAATGTGAAGTTCAGATTGTAGGTGAACTTTAAAAGTAAATTTAGGAGATCGCTGCCAACAGAAATCTCCCGCGTGTAGATTTATTTAATATATGCATTTTGTATATTGATTACTTCGTACAAAGAATCAATGAAATCAGACGTACTTTTACAAGTTTGCATGGCGGTGACAACGATACTTCCTTTTTGTTGTTGTTGTTGTTGCAATAAACCCTTCGCGAAGGACCACGTAGGCAATTAGCAGAGCCTAACAATAAATAAGAAACGTTTTCCTCTCCTTCATTGAACACTCCGTTAAAATTTCAAACAAAATCTGTTCTAGTCTCTAGATTCTACCGGCTATAAAGAACATTTGTCCGGTGAAGCAAATAGTCAACGGTCGGACAGTTCCATTGTGAAAGAGAGAGAATACAATGTTGTGCTTTAATTCAATAGTATAAATTGACAATGTAAAATGCTGGTACATCGTAAGTGTGCACTATGACTGTTCATTCAACCTTTTAAATTGATGAAAAGAGATTGACTGCGTGTGCTTCTTCTGTAATCCGTTAACCCTTCCTTAGTCGCGACAAGGAAGGTCACATTTTGTTTGCTTGCGATTTTGTTGAGAAACTGAGAATGGCCACAGTGTGTTCAATACCTTTCTGCGAACATCTGTAAGTCGATTGCGAGATGCACAGCAGTGAGAGTGGAATCCTCCGCCGGTGACGACGAATTTCTTATTCTCAACCCGCGCGCCGATCCCGTCGACGCTCCGGTGCAGTGTGTTAGATTTCTCGTTCGAATGCCGCGCTGCTTGGGGCTTTTATCATGCAAAATGGTCAATAAAGAGGAACAATTCAGAAAAATGGCTTTGGATGTGCTAGATGGAAGTACTGATTTTGAAATCTGTGATGAAACCGACAGAGAGGAAGGAGATTACGAGCTGCTAGACAGTGATCATAATTCGTCTTCTGAAAAATCAGACAATGAAGCTTCGACATTCGGTTCTCATTTGCAACTAATTCCTGCGTCCAGAAACAAAGAAACATGTAAATATGTCTAAAAATGAACATTTGAATGTGGTAAAATAACCGTTTGAACTAGTACAGCTTTTATTTCAACTGAGTTTTTTGATTAAATTGCAAAACGTAAATTTGATGACGCTGCAACTTGTTTCGATTGTCTTCGTGGTTGCCCTTCATTTTCGGGAAAAACAAAGGAAAAACTTGTGGAATTTGTACAGACCGTCTCGAAACGTCCGTACGCCTCGCCACATGGTCTTCAATTTACCAGGGGCAAATGGTCAAGCCCTTCTCTTCTTTCCTGATTCGTTACTAGAGAAAATAGTAAGTACACAAGTAGATAAGTGGATAAATGAAAACCGATTAAACTGGAGTCGTGAAAGTGGCGCGGGACCCATTTAACTGGTTAAAATAAATCCCGTACTTGTTGCTGAATCCAAACTTCCATGGATTTTCAAAAATATATCAACTGGCAGACAGTCTTGAGCCATCGCATATCCTAAAATCACAAACTGCGTGTAATTTCTCAAAGGCTGGAAGATGTACTATACGTAATTGGAGAAAAATAGGCCAATCACAATCAGATGTGCACGAGTTTCATTAAGTTAAATTTCAAAAAAATATCATCGTAATATTAAGTTAAATATAAATTATAAATCTATGTAAAACTAAACAAGAATTAAAGTGCATTAAAAACTGTATAAATTAAAATACTTTTTACTGCTTTTGCGTCCAATTTCTGAACCCGGGGGTTTCGTCCGTGAAGAGATTATTTAAGATATATAGATCCACTCGTCTAAAGAAGGGTTAAGGGAAAGCAATCCGTAGAATCGAGGTATGAGTGAGTAATCAGCGCTCTGAGTTTTGCTATCTCAGAGTAAGCAGGGGGGGGGGCAGGAAGTACATAGTTATTTCGTCAAATGTGCTAGTAATTCTAATTGCGTTTGGCAAGTTTCTACGAAACTATTCCGAAAATATCGTAAATTCAAGTACTGTAAATACGAAATAGAGAAGAGGAGGTAGGTTGGTAGGAAATCCAGGAATCCAGAGAACGTGCCTACAGTATCGGTACTAGATTTTCAATCTGGCTCGACGGCGCACATGGTCGCTTGCTCCGAGCGGCCACGTGGTCGGCGGTGGCGGCTCCGCAGCAGCTGTGCGCCTGGCGGCCGCGCGGCGCGCGCGCTCGCTCACCTTGCCCACCAGCGTCTTCTCCAGGTGCCCCCTGAGCGCGTCGTGCATGGAGCGGTCGAATTTGTCCGGCGCCACGCGCACAGTGTTCTTCATTTCTGCCAGCACGAACATGCTTACGACGCGCCGCTCCGCCGGCTACTGCTCGGCGCCTGCTGCGACTGCAGATCCGCCGGCGGGAGGGAAGGAGGGGGACTAGTTTCCCCCTCGAGCGGAACAGTCTTGCGAATCACGCGGAGCCAGGGGAAAAGGAACCACGGATTTTGGGGTTTGCGACGCTGAATAATTACCGGAAAGGTTGGCAAAATTTTATCGGTCTGTGTATTATTTGGTGGACAAGCAGATTTAATTAAGCAAAATTAATTATTAAAATAATATACCATGAAATACCATGAAATACCACGAAATACCATGAAAATCTGAACGTATCAACTGTGGGAGTTGAAAGTGGTCTTAAAGTTAAATACCCAGAACTAAAAGAACTATTATTGATTATATCATTACAGTTTCTGCAACATATCATAACATTTCTTTATGAAAATTTTCGCAAGAAATTTATGCATCTTTTATATAGTATCTAAAAAGCATACTGAATTGTTGGATTTCCCGGCAAGTTCCGGGGTCTGGGAATCTCTTCATTAAGATAGTTTCGCTTAATAACTGTACCTCGTTAACCATGCATCGTCACTCTAACAAACAGGATGCATTGGATCTGATGAAAAGTTTAATTTCATTTCTGTGTTGTTGCGTCGTAGTGGCTGTTAGCAATTTCGGTAGGTCTGTTGGTAACGAATAAAAAAATAGTTTAAATTAATATTGATGTAACTGAAGTATAATACGTTTGATTCAACCATTTATCTACATAGCCAAATGTATTCCTTTCCGCTTGTAGAGTGTCAATATTTCGTCTGGAATGGGACTATAGGCCGCAATCGACAACTGCTTAAATATTTGAACATTCTGATGAAGAAACAAAGCAAGCCGCTCACTTGCGCGCACGGGCCTTCCAACGCCCCTTGTGACACCAAAACTTATTTTTCGTGTGGAACGAGTAGCCCAAGGATAGGCCACACCATCATCTAAATTTATATCTGCTCTTGTGGCAGAGTCCTCGTGTGTGTCTTACGCGTAACACTTGAGGGCATGCTGCTTCTGCCTTTGCTTTTTAAAGGGGCTGAGTGGCAAGACGTGGTTGCGTCTCAATAATGTTACTTGGTAGAGCTGCTTGATGTTTGCATTACTTGCTGATTTTATTTGTTAACGTATTATAATTTGAGTATTTTTTCTCCAAGGGAAGGCACCGACACTTAGAGCCGAAAGTGGGTGCCTCGTGACTCCCCGCAGTGCAGTGAGAGAGATGATTTCGTCAGTACTTCGTAGAAGCACTGGTAATGTTAACAACACGTAAAATTATCTTGAGTTGTCTAGTATGAATAAATGTATATTTACAATGTTTATAACGACATCGATTTGTTCGACCTACCTCGTATAAATGCTAAAACGATACGCCCCCAATTTTTTCCATACAAATAAACAATGTATTTATTTCTAATTCTAATTAACCGCTGTACGTTATTTCTCATACGTGGACAAAATTACTTGTTTGTGTGGGAATGGGAGGGGGAGAACTTTTGTTTACAGTAAGAGGCCCCGTGCATTTTCTGCCCCAAGCCTGTTGTTTTGAAATGTTGCAAAAGCAAAGCTTTTACAATTACTAAAAATTCTCATATAATGTGGAGATTAGAAAATGGGAGTGACATGACGAAAGAGTCAGGTTTGTCACATATTCACAATTTCAGCAGTATGAAAGGAAAGAGTAAAAATGACTGTATTGAAAGAAAACCGGCTAAAGATTAAAGGAACGAGATTTATTAAAAGTGTTTTAATAACAAAGTGCAAGTAAAATTATATTCAAGGAGAGCCAACAACTTGCGCGACCTTGGGAAGGTGAATTAGTCTGTTGAATTGTTGGAATTCGTTCATAGGAGCGCCTACAGTTACTAGTAGTTATGCGGTTCTAGAAGTCTTTGAATTAACTTATTTCTCTAGCAACTTTCACAATATCTGTAAGAGTTATAGTTTTAAATAAATGGTTAACTTACAAAACCTCTTATAACAAAAATCATCATTAAAGAACTAAATGCTTGGGCACTTTCGGCGTCGTTATAACCGGTTTTGATGTTATATGATATGAACACTAGATATATAAATTTTTACGGAAACTTTATTCAAATAGACGATTGTTCAGCAAAACCTTTTCCGGAGACTGTTTTCTTTAATGTTAAAAACTTTTTTGAAGCAATGTTGTCATACGTATGTATTCTCCGCACGGGGTACCTACAAATGATTTTGTGTGTTGTGTGTGGTCACTATCTTTTTTGAAGTCGTTAACTCTGGATCAGGGGGATTTAGCAGATCCGTCATCCGGAGTAGGGTTGGAGTGGGTAAGTGAAAATCTTCTATGGGAAGATTTGAAGGTGAAATTAACTGAGAAACCTGCGTTTCCTTCCGTATTCTTGAAATTATTTTCCATGTAAATTTAGTTAGTAAATTGTATCTTTCTAATTTAGCGAAATAATTTTTTAAGCCAGTTATTTAAAGATATTTCACCATGCGGCTACATTACACTTTGCGATATTATGTAGAAGGTATGAACTTGGACGTGTTTAAGACCGTCTGCTAAAGATCTTTCGCCGTGGATCTGTCGCACTGTGCCTCTCCTTGTGGTCGTCTAGACTCTGCTCGTCGTTAGTTCGTCTGCCGCGAGCCAGCCAGCCAGCCAGCCAGCCGGCCGTCAGAGATCGATAAGCGAGCTGGAGGCCGCAGATCGCATCTCACGCGCGAGAATTGTGTCAAGTTCGTTGGCAGACTGCGTTTATCGGTGCCCGTGTTCCTCGAGGTGACGAACTAGGATGCGCTGGCCATCTATCCATCAGCGATATTTTGAGATTTCTGTAGTAGGTGCGTTTAGGGTTCGAATTCTCATGAAATGCTTTTAAGGAGCACATTGCCAGGTTGAGGGTTTCGACCATGCGAATCGAATTACTATTCCAGTCTTTACTTCTAAATTATTAATTTAATTTCTAGCATATAGATATTTTCTCATCCAGCTATCTCATTTTTCTACCTGGGTGATAATTTGTTCATCGAATGAGTCTGCGATCTTGCTTCTACATGATCTCGAGTGTTAATAAGTGAACTGATTTGACGGGAAACGACCACTCGAACCACTTCGTTCATGGGCTGCAATTGGGGCGCCACTCAAAAAAAGCATGTGATGAGATAAACCTTGTATTGAAATGCCTCATTCTTGCATTCACGCTTTTGCCATTTGTTGGTGGAAAGTTCTGTGAGAGAAGCTGCTTGGAGGAGACCAAGCTGCAATTCTGGAGTGCCTGAACTCAACATTCATATTTTTGGAGTTGTGCCACTACTGCATCCCACGAGCTATTTCATTTAGTCGTGAAACTAAGGGTTCATCAAAATGCATTCAATCATTAATAAACATTTTGTTAGTAATCGTTAAACTGCTAATACTCATTACAAACAACATAAAAATAAAAACCCTATAACATAACACCATTCAAACAATACTGGGGAAACTGTCTTACCTAACACTTTCAATGTTTCGGCATTTTCTTTTGGATATGAAATGGATGTTGTTCTTTTTAGAATACTACACATCTCAGAAAAACGTGTAAGATTAATTTTTGAGATAAATTGATGTAAAACGTCTCCCTTGGTACATTGTTTCTGGGGACAATGTAGAGAAAGTGAAAAAACTACAACTGAATAAATATGATTTTTCACCAATATCAAAATAACGTTTATTGAACAAAAAGACCTTTAATTTTTTGGAGTATGGAAGACAAATATAAGGAATATAAAGTAGTTGGAAGACAAAAGATACACTGAAACGAAACATAATGTGATCAAGTACGACTTACGAAAGATAAAGCAGCTTTAAATAAAATAATTTACCCGGAATGCATGAAGAATATGATATAAAGAATAATCCATTCAGTTTGTCGAAGTTTCTTATTTATATTCGTGTGAAAGTTGCCATTCGCGGCTTGGATAGCCGAGGTCACTAAGGCTGTAGACACTGCAGGATCCGGGAGGGGGGGGTGCATGGCATGCCGCCCGCCCCCAAAAGGCCTGGCGTGTTTTTTACCTTTCTTTACTTGGTACAATTGATTTAAATATTTATGTTCGAATTACGTAATTATTTAAACAATATTTTACAGGATCGTGTCTACAGTACATAAGTAATATGAAATATAATAGCAAATATGGTTTTTATTTAGCAAAAATCCGCGATGCCCCCCTCCCCCCGCCCCAAACGGTCGGTTGGATCCGCACCTGGTAGGGCCGTAGCTGCCTCGGCTCGAAGGGGCTGAGGTTCGAATCCCGCCACGAGCATAGATCATTCTACGCGTTCATATTGTCCTTGCGTGTCCCCCTACAGTTAAAATAGTAATCATAGTGGTCGATGGGTGACGGAGTTGTTAAAAAAAAGTGCCTTAAAACAGTTGCGGTTTTGAACGCGGCGTGCGGCCAGAGGTGAACTGAAGCGCTTGTGGGACTTGTTGATACCGAAGACGGTGGGTGGGGATTTGAAGAAAACCTTTATTTTCTAACGGTAATTATAATGTAGAGTTTTCTATTTTATCACTGAATTATTCTGCCCCAGCTTAAATAAGCCATTGTAATGGATTTCTACCTATTTTACTTTTTCAAGTTTATTTTGCTCACATTATTCCTACATTATTATCATATTTTCTATGTACTCGCCTCACCTGGGCAACTTTTATAACAACGTTTACAATACATATACAATTTCATATATTTTCGATCCAAATTGGCCCTGCTTGCTCCATTAATTCAATTCACTCGGGTTCGATTACGTAATTTTACTTACCCCTGCCACTGCAACTGGTTCACGTGCCATTTGTACGAATAACGAAGTTTTCTCAAAATTATTTTTTATTCTACCAATTCAGATTGCACGAAACTATTAATCAGCCTTATTTAATCAATACTTGGTATTCATCCATCAATTATTCTCTATTATAAAATAATTGAGCTCGTAAAATTCTCGTTATGACTCCTATTTAAATACTTCATGAACTTATTGAAAATAGTACTTATTTCCTCACATCACCAATCTTCCCGCTTTTCCTCTTTCTCGGATGGAAGTCTATCTTCCCTGACTTACTAATGGAAATCAATCAAATTCTCCCTTTCGTCGGCTCAGTTAATGAAAGGATCAACTAAGTCCCACTGTTTTCTTCCGTGATTACTAATTGCTTCGCGATCGGGCCTCCCATGATCTGTGGCTAACATCCGTCTTCAGTCTTTTTTTTTTCTGCCTCGCTCGTCTTCATCAGGCCAGCAGCGGTCCCCTTCTACTTCGTCGTCATGTGTATTTCACCTCGGCGGCGATCCCATAGATGCATATTAGGCATCTACCTGTTATCTATTCCCGAAATAAGGAGAGTTTCCCTTATTGTCCCACATTTCCCGACTCATTTTGATATGTCACAATATGGTCATAGTTTTGTTAAGAATTTTGCTCTGTCATGAAGTTCAGTGTTTGATTATGTAGTTTTATGTAGATCGTTTCTTTGGTCAGCCTTGAGAGATATTTTGAGTTTCTTTTTTTTAACATGATAGGGTTTTGAAAATCAAACTGGTGGTTCGTGTTGATCCTATGTTTTGTTATAGAGTTATGTTGCTCTGATTTGTTTTATATTGAAGTCTTAAAGTTCATATCAGCAGATAAATTGAAACCATTGTAAGCCATAGATTGCATCTTTGTGATCTAATTTTGGGACAGGATTCTTCTTGCGTTTTATGAATTAATCTTTGTTTAAAATAGTTCCTTATTTTAATGTTGTAATTCTCAAGAAACGTTTAAGGGTTAAGTGATGGAATAAATGGTAATGTGAAATACTGACAATCTTTGTGAATTGCGATCCCCTGTGGTGTGTGCACCCACGCACACTTTTCGCAGTGCAAGTGTTTTTTCACCAACCCGCCTCGTGCGAGGTCCGCATACAATGTATGATGATGCATATTCTCACATCACACAGTGGTTTACTACTAATGAGGGTGTAACATCCCCACAATGGTTTATGGCTCAGATTTCTCAAAACGTATAAATTTGGGAAAATCCTAAAAAGAATGATCTCGGGAATAAGGTATTGGTATATGTGAAAGGTGAAAACAAAATACCTAGGTACGATTGAAATGTTAACAACCACAGTATAATTGAATTCATTAAGATACGAAGGTTGCCTTTTATGTTTAGGGATTTGGCAACCCTGGTGTTGCAATCTGGCAACTAACAGCTCTGTCGTAAAGTTGGATGTTTTGAGGTTATACATACTCAGAACGTTTTGACGTACGAGCGCTATTTGTGTTGGTTACAGTAACTTAAGATTCATCTTGGCCCAAAAATGGAATTACGAGGTTGCCTTTTATATTTCAGGATTAGAGAACAAGAAAAAAATATTAATCATTGAAAATCACTTCATTGTGTTCCAAAATATTCCCCATGGAGATCTATACACTTTTGCATGCCTTTGAACCAATTGTCGAAGCACTTTTGCCACTCTGATTGAGATATCTCCAAAACAGCATTCGGAATGCAGCAACCGCTTCTTCAGGTGTCGAAAAACGTTGACCTCTGTTTGTTTTTTACGAACGGGAATAAAAAGAAGTCATTCGATGCCAAGTCAGGACTATACGGCGGATGACTCATCAAATCTATGTTTTAGGTGCTCCAAAATGCAGTTGTTTGTGCGGATGTTTAAGAGCTCGCATTGTCGTGGAGAAGAGTAATCCGTCTTCGGCGGTTGGTTTTCCTGATTTCGTGGAAGACAGCTGGCGAACAAATCGTTGTGTACCACACAGAATTGACTGTTCTGCGTTGCTCTAGTGGTACGGACATGTCCAATTTTTCCGAAAAAACAGGCGACCATCTGTCTGGAAGTGCTTCGTGCGTGAACAACTTTTGTTGGATTTTGCTCATCTTGAAACACCCATACCAGTCGACTGCTGTTTACTTTCGGGATCATACGCGTAAATCCACGATTCATCACCTGTCTGATGTCATAGACGTGTTTCGAAGCCACCGCGATCGTATTTTTGAGCATTTCTTTCGACCAATGACCGAGCCTTTTTGTAAGCGATTGACAAATTTTGTGGGGATCCAACGCGAAACAAACCTTTTTTGACCAGTCAAACTGTTCATGCAATATTGAATTGTATGTGTGGTCCCACTAATGCTAGAGTTGTCTCAAATCTCACAATAGTCACATGACGATCTTGCAATATCAATTCAGCACAGCATCAATGGTTTTCGGAACAACTGATTTTGAACGAACCTTCGCGAAATTTGTCTGGGAGTGAACTACGACCACGATTGAATTCAACCAACCATCGATTAACACTGGTTCTTGATGGAGCTTCATCAAGGACCAAATTGAATTAAGTTCATCCATGCACTGTTGCTGAGTTAATCTACGTCGAAAGCTGTAAAAAATAATTGCACGAAAATGTTCACGATTTACGTACACTTAAAAATGAAAAAAAACAATTAAAAAAGGCAAACACAAAATAAGCTCTGCCAGAATATACATATACTGATACACAACAGAAAACTCTGTGTTGCTGCCAAAGCACATATGTTCCCGCAATATTTCTAAACTCTTCGCAATATTATATTGATTTCAATATATTGGACAATTGATTTGATGTGACATACGTTTTACAAATAGGACAAGGTAGTCGAAATACTAAAGTGATATACTACAGACACTTCTAGTTTATTTACTATCGTAATAGATTGTGTATGAGAGATTTGCTTCTAATGATTTTCAACAAAGTTTCTGAAATACTTAATGGTTCTCTGCGGAAACACAGTTGTGACAAATAGTTACCTCCCCGAGCCAGATTTGAAACAGCGGCCCTCATCTCCGAAACGCTGAGTCCGAAACAGACATTTAACTTTTTCGGCCTCTCGGGATATGCAGAGAATTGGCATTTCTATAGCAGTCGAAAGTGCCTAAAGACAATTGATTTGATGGATCATACCTTTTCCAGATCACATAGGACATGTTAAAAATTGTAAATGTTTTGGCTGTCCGGGTGACGCCGCATCGAAGGCTGTGTTGCGCCACAGCGTCACCCGGACAGCCAAGAACATATACACGACTCCGGCCGCGGAAGCTTACGACTTCACAACGATGTGAAAAATTGTTTAAAAGTTGAAAATACGAAAATCACGTTCTGACACTTCCAGTTTATCTATCTTGATTAATAATTTTGCAATTAGAATTGCTTCAATTGGTTTTAAATAGATTTATGTAATTATCAATTATTTCCAGCGGGAACACAGAATTGTCATAAAGACCTCCGAAAAACTCAGGCATTACCCCGCCAATTACCTATCACGGCTATGCACTTACGAGGTGCAATGAAAACTTTTATAATAGTAATAAGTGTATGGTGGTTTCAGTTCTAACTTTACAGAGTCGAGAAATGAAGAGAATGTGAAAATATTTGTTTTTCGGGCGAAGAAAACGGCAGAGAAGGCAATGACTTTTATTGGAAAAACTGGTCAAAAGTAAAAAGAAAAGAAAACTAGCTTGGGCGAGAAAGTTTGTGCCATTCTATAGCACCACTAGTTTTTGTTAATAGCTAATTTTGTACAACAAACTTCTTCTGTTGCGAAAATCTCTTATCTTCAAATTTGTAGTTTTGAAATGGTTTTGCAAATTAAAAAAAAACAACTAGCATTACCCGAAAATGGGGCTAACACCATATTTCTTACCTTCCCTGATTGCATATGTGGAGAATTTTTTTTTAAAAAATGAAGCGGTTTTTGAGAATTCTTTTTTGTAAATTTCAAACGCAAAAAAACTACTCTTTCTTTTTTCAAAAAATTGAACATGAACTTTTCTAAAGAGGTAATTTGTACAGTATTTGAGCCAAAAATGTATATCTGTAATTCTGGGCTTTTCAAAATTACTTTTGCAATTTTCGAAAATTCGAGGATATCACCGAATATAAGACCGGCATCATTACCTTAAGCGTCTTTCGCACTATTGAACAACAAAATGTAATCAATAAATTTTGAGCAATTTTTTGGAGAATTTTGAAAACGTCTTAGGATCTATCTAGTTATGTGAAGTACCCCCCCCCCCCCATTCCAGGGCCCCCAACATCAGCCAGATTGGTGAATATCAAGTTTGGAGAAAATCGGCTGAATGCCCAATGCCTGAATCGGCAGCCGCTAGCGTTGACCACGTTTTGCCGTCGATCGATTTTTCGGTATCAAGAACTAACAAAACAGATTCTGACTGCACCATGAGTTTGAGGATTTTTTGTTCTTAATTTAGCAACAGGATTAATACACTTTTTCGTTACTAGAACTTGGCAATTATGTTTTCTCTGGCTAAATTTCGGCGTTTTCTGGCGCAGGATTACATAACTTTCTCTTTTTACGAAGAATTCGTAAAGCGAGAAAGGAAAAATGGGAAACCCTTTTACAAAATACACACTTGTATACACTAATATTCAATACCCATAAGGATCCTTCGTAATTGTAACAGTGTCATCTAAACTTTTACTCAAAACTGTCTTGTGAGATATTCAAAAATTTCCTCCTCAATAAATTTTACCCTTTTCTCTTGTGGTAAATAATACAGTCATTTGAAATTTCTATTGAAATAGTTTGAGGTTTTAATTTTTTGAAGCTCCTTAGAAGAGAACATTTTGCTGATACAGATTTTCATAAATCTGAATTTTTACTGATATTCAACACGAATTTTCCTACAATTAAACTATTTACAAATAACGTGACATGAACTTTAATAAATATCACGGCAAATTACTTCAGTCATTCCCATAAACTGGAATACATCATCTCTCTTCGAAATGTACTGATTTCTGACTGCGAAAGTTTCACTGACCTCCGTTGAAGTTTTCCACTCGTACTACGCGAGCGCCGCGTGACCTTGGCCAAGGCCACGGCCAAGTGGAGTGCAGGTAGCGGAATTTCCCCCCTTTCTGAGTGCTCGGAAAGAACTCTTGGGGCGATCGGCTTGCAGAGCGAACAAATTGCATAGTAGTCTGTTCTGAGATCTATGCACGTACAGTGGGCTCTGACGCAGTGAAAATATTTCGTCTGATAAATATTGGAAAAACTATGTGCCTTACTTTGGGGAACCTCGAAGAGAGAATGGCGTGGGCGATGGAACCTCCTGTGAAGAATTTCTGTAGTCAGGCCAATTGTTCTTACCAATTGTTGCCTCGTTGTGGGTATTTCAGCTTTGGCTCTCACCGAGAGATGCAGTTCAGGTATCCAGCAGTACGAGAAAATACCTCCCCATCCACGTGTAACTAACGTGTACAAATTTATAACTGCGAGTTAGCTCCAACTCGTTTTTTTATCACTACGCATATTACTGGTGCTGTCAATCACTGCGCAAATCGGTTACTATTTTGAAATGAGTGGGCAGCGAAGTATTTCATTAATGTGAATACGTGGACGGTTACAGTATTGAAATATTGTTGCAAGATTTGGGGTGGGCTATTTTTCGTAATTTTGCACATATATTTTATAGGGTAATTATGGCTTAAGAGTAGAAGAAACACTTTATATATATTACGTCATTAAAAAAGGTGGGGCTCGTAATTTTTATTACACGGTCAAACAAATTGGTCACTATGGATTGTTTCGTCTGTGGATACTGACACGATTAAAAATTCTAATTTTTTCTTACTAATGTAGGTTTTGAGTTCCATTTAATGAGAATGTTACTTCCGGATTACATCAAAGTAAGATACCGGGTATTTTAATTAGAACTTTATAAGTTTGAATGCTCATACAAATGCATTCATACGACACACGGGCCTAGGCTTGGCGCAATCTGTGAGGTAAATACATCAAATTGTGACTCTCATGATACTCTAGTTCAGATTCGCAGCACCGCAAGCGCTAGCAGCAGATACAGAAAAAAATCACCAGCCGTGAACCTTCCCTGCTTTTGTCGGCCCCGAACGTGCTCGCTGAGTGTTTGAGAATTGAAAGTCTGACGACTGTTCCACGTAACTTCGGTGCAGAATATGGTAAAGATCGTCCTTGTAGGCCTATTTTGTCAGTGGCATAAGTGTTGGAATGAAACCGGATGTACGATAAGGCACAGCAGAGCATCTGGTCTCAAAACAAACAAGTTAACAGTAGTGCAAGAGCGAAAATGAACAGATAATATTATTGCTCGTAAGAGCTTTCGTTGGGAAATGCTGCATGATGGTTGGGCTGTGAAAAGGTGTGAAAACCGCGTGGGTCCACGTTCACAGAAGCTAATACCCTTGCCCATTTCTTTCTTCCGGGGGTTCAACACCACCAGATTGTTCCGCCCTTACCAGAGTTTCTATCAGAGCTGAGAGCTAGAAATTGTTTCTCAATTGATCAAGTTACGCCTGATCTGACAAGCTGCAGCTGGTATGACACGGAATCGACATCAGATGGGATGTGTCTCTCGTGACCACCTGAAGCCACATTGAATTTGTGAAAGTAAAATTTTAATCTATTAAGTAAAACTAGATGTATTTTGCTCAATATTAACACCAAAACCATAACACTTAAGTTCAATGAATACCTCAATACGAGCCTTCAAACTTGTAAAGTTCTTATTAAAACGCCTTATAGATCAGTAGCATAACGAAAGAAGTGCGGGCCCGCTTGCAATATTTTTTTTCCGGGCTCCGTTTCTAAAAGTGTATAGCAAAACCCAAGTAGTGTTAGTTCATTCAATAGTAAAAATATCCCTTAATAATAAGTCCTCTTTTACCATTGCGGGCCCGAATGATCTAGTTGAATTTGCCTGAATGCTCTTGTTCCGTTGCCAACAACATTTTTGAATGGTAATTGTTTAATATTGTTCAAACAGTTTACAAATTATCTTTTGTGTACGATTATGGGGGCATCGACGACGTATAATAGTTATATTGTACGTTTGTAATACGTAGTTTCAAAGTGTCGTAATGAGATTTCTGCTGAAAGGGCACTACCATTCTAATTTTGTCTCGGTATTCTGTCGATAAATTCTGTTATTATTTTTTTATAAAATTTCAGATATACATTATTACGTAATAATTTGATATGTTCGTTATGAGGAAGATAGAAAAGCCTTCAATATGAAATACATGGCTGGTGAGTGTTGAAATACGCATAGATAAGTGACCAGACCAAAGAAATTAGAAAACTAATGCGACAAAGTGTGTGCCGAACTGTAGCACCACTAGTTTGTCCGCGTTGCGAGGTACAGAACAGAAAGGGAACAGGAAAAAAACCTTTTCACTGAACGAAGGTCACTTATGAGTATTTCAGCTCGTCACCAGCCATATATTTCATATTATAAACTTTCAAAATTTCGAGTATAAAGCAATATAGTACAACGTCGATTATCCGTTTTTGGTTGTTGTTTTTTTCCTTCAAATAAAAAAGTTTGCTTTGTGGCTAAATATTTTGTTAGTTGAAAATTTAACAAGGCCTTGCAAAACTTACAGATTTATTGTATACTTTTACATAATACGTTGCTTTTTCTCGGCAACAGATGGAAATCAGCGTTGTTGCCAAGAATTGATAATATTTGCGAAATATTTATGCCAAACGAATTGCACATAGTTTTGACAACAGTGTGCTAGACGTTGCTAGCTTCTGTACTAGTTTCTGCGAATACTGTAATAGTCAAATTTATTCCTATTTGTTTCATTTGTCTAAGTAGGAAATGATTGCTAATCTTCACTATCGAAATGAATGCAGATGTTTATCACATGCGCTTGGTTTGAAGTAGACTTTTTCAAGTAATAGTTGGGGTTTTATTAGCGCAGAAAATGCAATATTTCAATAGTACGTAGCTGTTTCCATTAACGTGAGAAAGTATGTGCTCTTATAGCACCTGGTTATTTTTCAACATTTACTGGAAACATCATTTTATTCAGTCTTACACCAAGTATAGCACATATTAAAATATGCATCTCTTTTTATAAGTGTTTACAATAATTATATATATTTTAATCAATGGTGTATTGATTGAATCATATTTCGAAGAAAATATTCCAAACTGATGTATAGTATATTCTAGCATTCATTGAAATTGACGCTGTAGGGTCCCGCCATGCATCGTCCATGACAGCGTGTGCAATTATCAGAAATTTTCTCGCCTATCTTTCGTACTTTGCTTCACTTAAACATTGTTCCCCAATCTTGCTATGTGCAGTCAGCTTCGCCAACTAATTGTGACTTGTAATATTGTTTTAATATATCTATCTTCTATCTATAATATAAAAATGAATCGCAAAATGTGTTGGTAAGCGCATAACTCAACAACGCCTGGACCAATTTGGCCAATTCCTGTTTTTTAAATGGTTGTTGAAGTTCAAGGATGGTTTTTAGGTGGACCAATTCGAATAATTCGCTGGAAAAAACCTAAAAAAGCCTTTTCTGGTTTCCATACAAACTTTTCTAACAAAAACGTAGAGTCAATTTGAGCTTTAAAGCTATTGTATTAAACATTGTGTGTTTAAAACATTCCACTTTATTACCGTTATACAATCTGTTGTACGTCAATTTCGCCTTTAACGTGTATACAAAGTTCAAATTCATCATATCTATCAAACAGTGTGCGTTGAGTTACAGATATAACATCGTGGTGGATTTAAATGTCGCGTTCCGAAACTATAATATGGATATGCCTCCTAATTAGACGTGAGTCAATTTAGGTAGAAGAACCCGAAATGCTACAAACCACAGCTAATTACCTGATCTAATCATTCTGCACGAAGAACTGACGACGAATATGATCAAATGAAAGAATTCGGATATCACAAACGCGTGAAGGCGCGTTGCGCTACATTCAATCTAATAACGCCGCCAAGTTTGAATTGCGACTGGCTTTCAGTTACGATGTGTCAATTGACTACAGTTAAACTACCAATGTGTTGTATTGGTTCTATGAACTCGGTTTGCTCATATTGTAAGCATTGAATATTTAAAACAAAGTATGGATTGTGTTGCGCAATGGTACAGTGAAATTGGACACCATGGAACACGCAACCAGGAGCCATTGTACTCATTGGGTTTCAGGATATATGGAACAAATTCCATACACTTTTTGACACAAATACCAACAATATAACAATTGCATTCAAGACAAAAAACGAGGATTTACTTTACATTGCACCATTTTGATTTGGTTGGTGAAAGGAATAGGCCAAATTAAGTTGATGCAGTGATAATCAGCTGCATATCTCTAATTGTATAAGAAGATCCTGAATTGGATGTGGTGACGGTATCAATAAATATGATACAATGGTCCTGTGGAACTCTTAATCGAATTTCACCCTGTATGATGGATTGTAAATGTTTCAAAACATATCCACGGACATTAGTATCGGAAACAAATTATGGTAACCGGCGTTATCACTGTATCGTCGACGATCGACAGCAGGACATGGAAGATCACTTTGCCAAATTAAATCAAACACGATATTGAATAGCATAATCGTTCGATTTGTTCATATTCACCCATTTTATCAAGTGCTTCAAAGCACAACATCACGTTGAATCTTGCCCCTTCAATGTAATCTATTAAATACCAATTTGCAAATATGTAACAAAGGGAGTGATATGCTGTGATTGGATTTGGTGCCAGAGAATTCCAATGGATGACGTTACCAATACCAAAATGGGACGCTATGTTAGGAGTAATGAAGCCAGTAAGACGAATATTTTCTTTTCCTATTCATGAAGAGACACCCCTTCTACTGTTCACTGCTAGCTCTGCATTTAGAAAATGGTCAGGGAGGAGGAGAGATGCTTTTACAAGCACAGACGCAGTACAAAGAGCTTGCTCAGCCACATCTACTACATTAAACCAGGTTCTTTTTTAGACATGCCAAAAACGATGATTTTGCACAAACATTGCTATATTCTGAAACTGCCAAAATATTATACTTGGAATCAATCCTGTAGGAAGATATATACGACGGAAACAGGAAAACAAGTTCCAGGATACCCAGATGTGTATTCCACCGATGCCATGTCGAATTTTATTCAGGTACAATCCAAGCACATGATGGAATGTATTTAACGACTGGCTATTAGTCAAGTCCGTGGCCCCACATCATTCCACATTTACAAACGTTGTGGTGAATGAGTGGATCTTACAGAGAAGGCCTGTCCAACGTTTGCAATTGCTAGAAAATGACGCTCATTGGGATCAAACTCTCAATGAATGCTGTAATATCAAATGCCTCATCAAATAGCGAACATTGTTTTCTATTAATCATATTCTACATGTTCCCATCAAAAACAATTCATTTGTGGACAAAGATTATATATGTGATGTATTTTGTAATCAAATACGAAATTAGAATGGGAAATCAAATATACAAATCAGTGAAGAAATTTACAACGGAGACCGCAATTGATTGAATTAAGGACATGTGCTTGATGATGTCAAACAAACTTTATTTCCATTAGACCTGGCCACGCCACAATCGTTTAATGCTATGATGCTTTTAACCAAGAATTGAATCGAGAAAAACTGTATGATCTCAACACTTTGAAGAAATTAATTTCAAACAATTTCTTCCACACTGTTGAATGAACAACAGATATATTTGATACTCTTATGAAAGTGACAATTAATGTAGCGGTACAAGCAATTATTTCAAGATAAATTAATGAGTAAAGCAGACCTGTAGAAATTTTGTACTTGAAGAAAAAAAATACGGCGTCAGGCTCGCAAGCCCTTTCTTGCAACGGCCACGGTCCCCTGACCATTCGAGGTTTATGGCACCCCCACCCAACAACGAACAAAAGGTAAAACTGTAAAGCGCCCAGCGGGAGCCCACAGCTGGAATGACTTCCGAAACGCCTTCATCGTTAATCGGCGGAATCCGAAGCAATAATTCAGTATGCTGGGAAGGCACCCTCAGAGACTTTGACCTACTTTCGAAACAGAGAAGGAAAAAATTCTATACTACGCCGGAGCCCTATTGGCCAAATTTAGTGTACAACGCCATCACCTTTAGCCAATAGCGAAGCGATCTTTATAGGGGCATGGAACATATGGAGTGAGAAAGGGTGGGGATAAGAGTTCACCTCGTGCGAGTGTAGGAAAATAAAATTACATTAGGAGAGAGAGAGACATCTCTGGGGTGGAGCCGGTCCGCGGGGAGGAGGCGAAGTGCGCCTCCGAAGACCACTTTGTTAAAGCTACATTAGGACAGAGAGACCTTCCTGGGGTGGGAGGCCGGTCCGCGGAGAGAGGTGGGTGCTTCCTCTAGGATCTGGCATTCACTTGAAGTTTATAGAGACGGAAGTGCAAAGGCCTTACGGAGGGATAGGCCGAATCTTTTTGCCACTGCATTATAGCTACAAAAATTCGCATCGCTGAAATTTGTTCGGCCACGTCGAAGAGGGAAACCGGCAGGACGCTTGAGAGACCA
>BOPP01000304.1:721742-762206 GCA_017312745.1 Gryllus bimaculatus | reverse complement strand
ACTTTTGTTAATGTTTTGGTACCACTACCATGGTTTTGTCGTATTAGAACAAATCCTTTTGTTACCAATCTTATCTTAATGTACATTGAAACATGCATGAAATACTATCCAAATAATAATCGAACTTCCTCGCCTCTTTCACGTTTTCTGTTGTTAGACCTAAGAATGATTTATAAAAAAACACAATGAATTTCTACAATTGATAGACAATCATTTTTACGACCACACAACAACGTTCTTAAG
Organism: Gryllus bimaculatus; assembly: GCA_017312745.1. Taxonomy (NCBI): domain Eukaryota; kingdom Metazoa; phylum Arthropoda; class Insecta; order Orthoptera; family Gryllidae; genus Gryllus; species Gryllus bimaculatus. The sequence goes on along the minus strand of BOPP01000304.1, from coordinate 761,963 downwards.
AAAGGTCAGCTGCTTTTCCATTTCTCCGCGAACTTGCCACGTTGTGCCTGACGCCATCTTCCAGTTTCCATTCCAGGCGCGCATTTCAAACAACGTAAATTTCATAGCCTTTTTATTAATAAAAGAAAGTTGCTATCTATTCTGTATATAGTGACCTCCACTCCCTTATTTTTTGTTTTTGCACCTCCCTTGTTTACAACCGTTATCTGGAAGCCTTTTGGGAAGGACATCAAAATCGTTCTCTTTACAACAGTTAGTTTCTCGAAAGCAAAATTCCGAACATTATTTTTTTCGAACTGGATACCTATGACAATGAAAGTCTCTAGCTAGTAAATGCTGTTTTATAGATGTGGTTATAAAAACTACAATTATTATAAAATGCAGGAACAACCTATAACTGTGGAATATAAGAGCAAGGCTGAAGTTATTCATGCATGGGTACATATATTATCAAACTAAATGAGCTCGAGAAGGGAAAACAAATTGGGTATGTGTGGCGATTGCTATGTGCAAATCAGTGCCGAACTACAATAAACAACGAACATCGAACAAATAATTTAAGCGAGGGTTTCCATAATCGCCTACTATTGGTCATTGGAAATGAAAATCACCCCAACGTTTATCAAACGATAGGTTTCATCAAGCTTTGCTTTCTTGCTTTGATCAAGCGATCAAAACCCCAGAAGGAGCAAGGAGAGACAGAAAGTGTGCTAAGAGAAGTTTGTATAGGGTGGAAAGTGAAGGCCTCCAAAAAGGTTGGTAAGAGTAAAAAGTAGAATTAAAGTTGTTGTTTTGATGAATCGCCAATATAAATAAAAAATCGACATCTGCAATTCCTTCGCGCCATTGAATATACCTTAGCCCTATAACTTCATATGTAAAATTAAAATTGTCACAAAATGTCTATGAATTAAAAGTGTGGGAAAATTAATTATTTTCAGTATTCTGGAAAAGTATTGTGTATTCCGATTTCACTTTCGAAAAAAAGAAAATAAACATTGTTGCAGTAATTGTCCAGACTACTTGCATCCAGCCGAAACGTCTCTCAGTGCAAGCCGCTGTCCAGTCATCAGTGCAGTTGAATACATGCCGCTGTTTCAGCAAGCGGCTCACGTCAGACTGCGTGGATATATTTTGGGCATTCAGAGGATTTCGGAAAATAAACATCACCGGACTGACTGACGCCCCTGTAAATATACGACGGTGTGTGTGTCTCTTTCCTCTCCGCTTTAATGATGTAACCAGTGAACACGTACAGGTTCTATTCCACATCAGCACTCCGCGCCGCGTGTTACAAGGCGGGCAGGGCGGACGTTGTGGATTTCCCTTCATCCTTCTTTCCTTCTCGATTATTTTATAGCTCGCCCCGAGACTCCCCAACGCTACCGAATCATGCCAGAAGCATAAAGTGACCATTGTTTGAAATCACAAAAATGGGACATTTTAGTTTTTGTCAACGATAAATTGTGCAGAAAAGGACGTTGAACTTATTTTATCACAAATATTTAGTTTTGGAAATTAAGACTAAATAACTATATAAATACGTATAACTGTCGATGATGTAGTAACATTCAATGCGCGCAAACCAAATAATTCTTTAGAAAGGAACAAGAATTTAAAAAAAAATCGCAAAGCAATAATTAATTTAATTGTTATTACAATTTCCTATTAAAAATGCCAATATTAATTTTGTTTTTACTATCTCGCTTTTTTACTTTTTACTCACTTTGTATTCCTAATGTATTTCTTTTTAAGCAGTTTCCAAAGCTTAATAGAAATGTCGCAACAATGCGGCATCAATAATTTAATACCTAATTGTTGTTGAACGTCGAGATGCTGGCGATGATAAGATATAGCTGTTTTATTCTACTTACTACCTCTATGGTTTTATTAAGTGCAGCTGGTGGTGGTGTAAATGCTACACCGAAAGCCAGTACTCCTGTTTGCGATGAATTTCCCAACAGCTGTTTTTATAAATCACTCCTCAGAATGCCCGGTGAAGTATTTAACATATAATTCATCATCATCTGATCCCTAAAAAAAGTACTGCGTATTGAATAAAAGAAAAACGATGAAGCGGTATCGTAACTGTTACCTTGCAACGAAAGACAACTCGGAAGTGAGCAGCCAGAATTAACGTGATTATTTTGATGTCAATAATGAATCCAATTACTGTATTGATATTATTTACCAAGCGAATGCACATAGTTTTGATAACGTTGCGTTGGCAACTGTTCCTTCTTGAATTGCCCGTTTTCTAATACTAGCTCAGGTGTTAGTGGTGCAGAAAATGCAGTATTGCTGTTGCCAACAACGCGAGAAGGTATGTTTTTAAATTATCGATTTTCTTCCCTTTCGTATGAAAAAAAGAAGCGATTGATAATGAGTGACCATGTCCTAACCTAATATTTCAGAATTTAATTTTTAAAACGACAACCGAAGAATGGGGACATCGTCGAGCGTGTCTTTTTAAGTATTTTCTAACGCGTAATTCCAATTTTTGGAATAGAAAATTCAAAATCCTTATTCTTATTTAGCAACTGTCTTTCCCTATATATTCAATATTATTCTAAATAGATATGTGAAGGTAATACTGCAACGTTAAGCGCCTCAAATTTTCCTGGTTATATATTTCAACATTTGTACAAATTAATAGCATCATGATGAAATTTAACACTTTTGATTTAAGTTAAAATAGCTGTATCACAATTATTCAGGAATGTTTTGTTGTTTTTTACATAAACATTGTAATTTGGAGATAATATGCCCACAAGCAGGTTTTATGGTCATTGCCAAATTTATTTATTCGTTTCTTGTAGCATGACCATGGAACTATACTAATATATAATATAAATTACACTCTTAAAATCTAATCTTACAAAAATATTGCCTGAAATAAATCCTTTTTTAAAACGATAGCGCAAGAGTATAAGAAGTTATAAGAACAGGGCGCATTCTTGACAATGAAAGCTCCAGAGAGCGAATGCGCGAATCAACGTATCTGGTAGGGTGTTAACGCACTTATTGCACTGAAAACAAGCAGTTTCACCCTCAGGAAATGGATGTCCAATTCACCAGAACTTCTAGGTAATACACCAACGCATCTTCACAAAATCAAAACAAGCAAACTCCTTATCGATTCGGAAGAGACTCCGCTTAAAAACCTTAGGAGTATGTTAGAAACTATCCAAAGACAGCCTCACCCGAATAGTCAATTGCCCTAACATTGATGCGCATCTCACCAAAATACAAATCGTCTTGTGTAGAGCAAAGATAAATGATTCTTTAGGCCCCAGTATTCACCCCAGTGGCCATGGCAGCCAAAATTTTCCCCCAAAGAACTCTGGCACCACAATTTAAGATGGAACACGAAACTAAACTAGTGGTGCTACAGACAGACTTTCCCGTATTAGTTTTCTATATCCTTTGGTCTCGCCTAGCTGTACGTACTTACCACATACTCTTGGCAGTTGCCATCTATCGCCGCCCACAGTCCATTTGTTTCAAATTTTCTTACTTGTTTGGTTTCTTAATACTAGCACGGAAACATTATTTATGAATATTAAAGAACCGTAAAACCTATTCCTCTCTTGCAATTTTCTTTGAAAAATTTGGAGTCCTTTTAGGAAAATGGCGCTTCAGCGCTACTTAAAAATGAGTTAATCAGCAAATTGAAAGAAATCACAATTCAATTACAAAAACTAGTCAGCATCGAAGTACCACGTTCCTTTCCCTTGCCGAACGTCTTCATTGCGGAAATTCACGAATTTTGTGATGCGTTCCTATGCGCAAGCAGTGATCATCTATATGTAATCACTATCAATCAATCAGGAACAACCAGTTCTTACCTAACGTGCGCGAAAAGTAGAGTAGCCCCAGTGAAAGAACGCCCAATTTGTTATCTCGAATTATGTGCCTCTTCTGTATGCTAGTCGCAAAAGTATTTCCCTCCCTGCCATGATAATGTACACCTGTACTCGTATACTGACCCCATGAGTGTGTGAGCTTACTTAAAAAGCAGTCTCCAAATGAGAGTTCTATTCGTTACATCTTGAACACAAAATTCCCCACAATACAAGAAGCCCCGCGGTATAGCCACGTAAATGTAGTTTGGGCGACGATAGATGGTAGCTTTCCAGAGGGTTGGGCAGGACCGAAAAACTTAACCCAGACCAAAGATACTGGAAACTAACTAGTACGAGAAAGTCTGTGCCATTTGTAGCACCATTAGTTTTACATATGTTCCCGATTTTCGCCATACACACATCTACATATTTCGCTTCTTGAGTTTCATGCAAATCCCAGTCCACTCATATGGAATAGATGCAGCACTCCAATATCTTCAAGGCGTCATTAAACTTCGCGAAGACAATTAGTCAGCGGAGTAGAGAGTCGAGTATACTAGAAACCAGATACCAAAGGTGCACGGATCGAGTCTGGACGGCGACAAAATTTCGACACTAGCTACTTAGGTCGAATTTAGCCGCCGTTCTGATCGGTAATTTTCCACGTTTTCTTCGAGCAACACCAGGTGAATGCCAGACCTATACCCTAACAAACGAGCCTCGCACCGCACACGATCTTTCCTTCTTCCTTGTCCTGTCCTAAACAGTTAATTACACACACTTACATTTACACCACACTACCACATACCTGGAGACCAGTCGGAAGTTAGATATTGTTCCGGCTGGGGCGGTGTCCCGCTTGTAGGAGATACCTGGTTGAAGAAAACTCTGCACGCCGACGGGTAGGTGGTGCTTCATCTCGCCACCTCCCGCGATAACGCATACACTACACGTACGGGATTAATAACCTTAGTAGTTGACGCCCCCGCAATCACCAACCAATCAATCAGAAGTAGCCAGAGGACACTTGTAGGGATGACCTCATTCATCGGAAGAATGCCGCTCCTGGAGATAAAAAGAATTCTGAATAATTTAATTGTCACATTTCGATTATTTGGTGACTGAAGAGAATCCTGTTAATGTTCATGTCGTACAGGCCTTCATTCCACGCAAATCTAGCAACACACGGAAATACACAGTAGGCAGATCGCAATCGATGTTTCATCAGACAGCTGATTACAGACCAACGAGCTGAATGTCGGTTAATCTGAAAGAGATCGCGAAAGCGAGCGACCATTCATCACGAGGGTTATCGATGTCTTATCAGATTCAGAACGGCAGTGATAACTTGCTCCCAATCACCTGTGATCGGCCGACCCATCATGAAGGCTCTGGCGCTATTCCTTTTCCTCGCTGCCTTGCAGACTGGTGAGTACGAAGAATTCATAGAAGAATATTGTGAATGACTATTACTGTCAGGAGTGGATTTCGTCAAATTGTATCAGTTCAAGGTTGAACATTTGGATGATCAATTTGATAAAACTCGTTAGAGAAAGCAATAGAATATAATTCTCATGTTTAATAATTTCTTAAATATTTCTACATGATGGTATGCGTATTTATATTAGGGAATCTTATTTGGGATTTCAGGGATTATTATTATTATTATTATTATTATTATTATTATTATTTTCCTGTAATTCACGACTAAATATTACTGTATTTTCATAATATCTATTAATATAAATGATTCAAGTAAAAAAGGTACTAAGTTGTTATTTCTAACTTATTAGGTACATTAATATAAGACAAAATAATATTATCAGTAGTATGATGGGCGGCATGATGTATTTTGGAATGTTTGTTTCTGAAGGGAATATAACATGAATTGTGACAAGAGAGAGGCGACGACCTATAAGTAAACAGGTGAATGGTTATGTGTTCTTTCAAAAGTGACGTGTGCGACATGTAACAGAGAATATGTGTAAATGATAGTGAGGGTATCAGTGAGGGCCTATTACACACGGGTCTATGGTTGGGACACATGTCAGAAAAAAGTTCGAACGTATATACGTATAGATACAACCGCTTGTGGTTCGCATATGTTAATTAGTCGAGATAGGAAAGTCAATAATTATTGACTTTTGTCAACACTTATTGACGTCCAATTATATTTGGATAATTTTTTATGAATGAATTGTGTTTATTCAAGTTTCATGAGGCATCACGAAAGAAGTAAGACATTTGGAGGAATTTGGAATTCAACATTTTAATGAAACTCGCATTCGATAGAAAAAATTACTGTAGTGGACATCAATTGAAGAGAAGATGGCTAAGAGAACAACGATTAATTAATGAGTTCTATAGGTGAAAAGAAATCATCGTGTACAAAACTTACAATCTTGGTGTTAGGAGCGCGTAAAGAACTGGAGGTGCACATTCTTTATCGTATTCGTAATGGTTACGAAACAACAACTTCTGCACACGTAAACTTTCGCGGATCGATTCCATAAATTCTTGACTATCATGGAGACGTCGCGTCGTTGGCTTAGAGTGAGGAACTGCCCTGACGAAGCCTGCCACATGTTAGGCGAAACGTCGGCCGCTCAGCCAACGACGCGGCGTCTCCCGGATAGCAAGAATTTATACAACTTCTGACTATATTCACACATCCCAGCAATCTCTTGTACAACATTACCAAACGTAGCACAAAATATGAGAAAAGTATGTTATATATGTTGGTAAATAAGTTTACAATGCCCGTTAAGTGAATGTTTAATAGAATGAATCAATCGTTTTCCATGATATTTGTATTAGGAACGTATTAAAACATGATTGCCCATTGCATCGTTTCTAATAGTAAAGAGTGTTATTTATTTTTGTTAAATACTGTATGATATTCTGTATGATTTCTTTTCGGAGCGATAATGCTTATCTCATTCTTTGTATTTTTCTGTAGAATTGTTCAACAAGAGTTACAGAATTTTCACAAAATTGGCTCCAAATGTATTTATTAAACTTAGTATCTATTAACTGGGAGAACGTAAAAACAAAAGAATGTCACAGATTTAATTGTCGTTAAATCCCTTATTTTTTTTAAAATTGCAGAAGATCAACATTTTTTCGGCGTCTACCTGCAAGTACAGTAATGAAGATAATATTTTTTATAAAATGTATTCTTTCATGACAGATCTTGAATTAAGGTCAAGTACAATTTTTCGAAAATATGAGTAGCTGTCGCCTAATTTTGAGTGAAACATAGACAATTTTTAATTTTTTTTTTCTTTTCAAGAACACCTAAACCGTTCACACGATTTTCCCCAAAATTAATCGTCCTAGATTGATCTAAAGGAACTACAGGCCCCTTAAGTTCGAAACGGATGTTTGATTTTTGGGGGCACTATATATTAAGTCTGAACAATGTTCTCTAAATTTTCTCAATAATGGCTTCAAAGTTTTGGTTTAAAATTTGTGCTCGGATAGCGAAAAGAACTCTTAAATAAATGTTGGTGGTCTAATTGTCATTAAAATCCAGGATTTTTTGAAAATTGCTCAAATGTTTTGCGTAATTTTGCGAGAAACTAAGGCGATTTGGAAACATCTAAAACAATTTTCTCAAAAACTGATCCACATTTTTACTTTCTCGCGCTTAAGAAGGGAATTCTTAAAAAGAGGTAGTTATGTAAAGCTGTGAGAAAAAACTGCAGAAAAACGCGTATTACAGGTAATCAAAAAGTGGATACGTCTAGTTGCTAAATTTAGAAAAAAGTCCTCTATCACATAGTGTAGCCAGAATCCCTGTTTTCCTCTGTTGGCATTGACCACCAAATTGTTTCAAAATTGGTGCCTCGTTTCGAATAAAAAACTTTCAATGTTCCTTGAAAGCATTTCAGAGGAAAGGACCATACATTTCAAACTTCGCGCCTCGAAGAGACTTCCCATTTGACCAAAGTTCCTCGACTAGATTGTCAACTGCTTCCTGTTAGTTCGGAGCGTTATCATAGCTTTTTTTGCGAAACGTATAGACGTTCAAATTTCTTAGAATCGGGCGATTTCCATTTTATACGCCACGAGCTCGCATTGTCATCAGAAGCGAAGTGTAGAAAGCTCAGTAAACAATGTGTTGGACGCTTTCAATGTTCGATGCAGGGTGTGCTAGGCAGTGCTAGGCAGCCTTTCTGCAGCCTAACATACAATAAAAAAAACGACGAAATTAGTAACGAAACATTTGATTTCGTCTGGACAGAGGTAACCATGACAATCTCTTCAATACTCGTTGATTCCTTCTCCAAGTAACAATCTTTGTCAATTGTGTGTCGTTTCTTTTCCAGAACACTCTTATCTGATGAAAAACTTGTGATAGTTGAGGCGACGTTTCGTTGCAGCTTCTGCTAATTGCTCTCCCAACTTATCTTACGAGTATTTCGCAGCCTCAAATCTCCGATTCAAGACTATACATTAATTTTACATAATATCATTCACAATGCTACATGTTCAGTACTAATACGTGCAGAACTTTACAATTTGATGTCTCTCTCCATTGACACCAACTACTTCATATTCAACAACTCCTTTAACAAATAACACTGGTCTTCCGATGGGCTCACCATTGTCCCCAAACCTTGCAAACATTTACATGAACAATTTTGAATCACTTGCTTGAGACCAAACATCCCCTTCTACAAAAGTTAACGTACTGGTGCCGCTTTCGACGACGTTTTAGTTCTGTGGATCGGCACAAAAAGACAAATGGATATTTTCATTGAGTTTCTTAACTCCAGACATCCATCCATAAAATTCACTACGGACCTAGAAAACGAAACTCGGTCTATTAATTTCGTATCCCTACCCATCTCTAGGGTAAACAATAAACACATTTGCAATGTTTTAACAAAAACCCCACTCACAGACAGGAGTCCACAACATTTAGACGTTAATCTGCTCAAAAACACGCGAATTTTCCTGCCATGATTCGCAGACTTGTCAACCTTCCCTTATCAATTTACATCCAATTCTCTAAACACACACACACACACTATCAAATACATATATACCACTCATGGATACAGTACTACTCTTATTGACAACAAACTACGCTGTAAATTAAATAAGAACTAATGGTGCTACAGACACAGTCCCTCCCGTATTAGTTTTCTATTTCTTTTGGTCCCGGCTAGCTGTTCGGGCTTGCCACATTCTCTTGCCAGCTGCCACATATTGCCACACAAAGAAAATTTTTGAAAGCTTTCTTAATTTTTCGGTTTCCTAGTAGAATCGAATTATTACTTTAAAAATATTAAAGAAGGGCAAAACCTCATCTTGTATTAAATATTTCATTGAAACAAAATTTGGAGCCGTTTTTAGCTAAGAAAATGGTGTTTAAGCGTTTGTCTCAATGCGAAATTTGAACCCTTTTCACAGAAAACTATTGGGTTTTCGAAAAACATCATATGAAATCATTTCAAGCACATGTAATCACAAATGCAATCGTGTTTACAAATCGCTGGAAATTTGTTTAACAAAGGTGTGATAGACATTTAAAAAATACATTTGTGTAATGTTTAACAAACAATGAATACAGCAAAATTGACTTTTTGTCATATTAAACAATACAATTAGCTATATCTGCTTTAAAAGTTTGAAGAAAAAGTTTGGATCCATTTTAGAGAAAATGGTGTTTGAGCGTTCTTGAAAATGCGGAATTTTGAGCTCATTTTCACCGACAACTTGTTTTCGTGGAACTTTATCTGACATTATTTGAAGCATTCATAAAGCAAGTATTCATAAAGACAGAAATTTGAACCAATTGCCGCTAATGTAAATATTAACAGGTACAGTAACAGGCAGAGACAGGTAAAAAAATACATTTTTGTATTTTTTAAGAAAACAAAAGAACAGCGCAATTTGGCGTCAATGTCATCTCAGAGTTCATGTTATTATTATATAGAGTCATCATGTCATCATATAGAGTACATTTCGTACTATCCCTACCAAAAGTTTAAAGAAAAAATTTGGAGCCGTTTTTGAGAAAAATCTTGTTTTTGTACTTTTTTAAAATTGAAATATGAAATTCTGAAATTTTGTTATTTTACGAAAATTTGATGTTGAACCTGGAAATTGGACCTATTCCATTTTTATAAGAGTAATTTACTTTATCCTTACAAGAAATTTAAAGAAAGAAATTGTAGACATTTTTGTGAAAATTTTGAAAATGTCTGGGTAGCTTCATGTAAAGTACCCCCAAATTTTAAAGAGTTTTTCAAAATCTCAAAGATTCAACTCGAGCTAGACCGACGCGGGTTTCTTCAATTTGGAAAAAATCCTACGCATGGTTTAGGCGGTAGTAGGTTCACAGATACCAGACTGACGAACAGACGGACGGACCTTTTGAAAAACAATATTTATCGGTGTTGGCTGGGCTATCTGGGACGAGCCGCGTCAATGTCATGGTGGCTAACGTTTCGGCCAGCGTATTGTGGCCTTCTTCAGACCGTACTGCTGAACGCGCGTACAGCAGTACGCTCTGAAGAAGGCCACAATACGCTGGCCGAAACGTTAGCCACCATGACATTGACGCGGCTCATCCCGAATAGCCCAGCCAACATGAACTCCGGCCGCGGAAGCCTACGCAACCAATATTTATCGGTATCAGCGGACCCCAAAACGTGCATTTCCGTTGAAATCTCGAAATCGATTTTACGCAGCATTTTATAACTTTCTCAATACTATGTATAATATGTATACGGGAAAGTAAAAAAAATAAAAACAAATCTCGTCCCACTCACCCAGAAACCATTTGAATTTATTTGCTGTTGTTTGGAAAAACATTCCAACACGTAGCTCATACTGTTCACAAATACAATTTTCACGTTTCCTTCACTAGAAACGAATCTCCCGAACAGCTTACTCTGTCCTCGCAACCATCCTTGGCGAAGGCAGCAGTTTATGAACTCCGGTTCTACAATTGCGAAGCCAAATACATTGGCCAGACTGACAGAAGCTTCAGAACCAGAGTTAAGGAAAATTTACTTGCATGTAAAGACAATGCAGACATATCGCACCTTGCTACACATCTTGTAAACACTGGACACACTTTCCACCCCGACTCAGACATATGGGCAATATTAAAAACAAAGTTTTAGAAAAGGTTCCAAATGTTTCCTTTGAAATTTTTTTGGAAAAAAGCTTAATGTACTGTATGAGATATCATAAATATGATTTCGATGTCTCCATTTGATTTTTCAAAAATTACATAAATTTAATTTTTTGAAAATATATCTCACATCGTTAAAATTTACATTGTTGATAAATTCCATTGGTTAATGCGCTTGTTAAAGCAGAATCTCCAAATTATCTCTAATGATGGTTTTTGAAAAATCCCCTAAGTGTTTACGTATATAGGAACTAAAAATGGGGAATTTTCGGCAAATCCTAACCAAATTTTCCCCCAAACTATGGAAAAATGTCCCCAGAAATCTCCATAACGGAAAAGAGTTCAGCTCTCTCCAATATTCCGAAAGCCTGATTTCAACACGACATGTGGTGCCCGAAAAATCAAAAAAATCTTAAAAATTTGTAGTTTTTTTAATTAAACAGAGAATATAAAATGCTCTTTTCTTAGGACGCTGGACCGCGGGCATGCTGGCCAGGGGCAGAGAGATTTCTAATGTCTTGAGGGACGGGTGGCGTGGCGTGGAGTAGGGTGGTGAGGCGAGGCGAGGCGAGGCACTGAACTGAACAAAATGTGGAAATCTCTATCATGAACTTCTGAACGAGCACTAGAGTGGGCTGGCATAGCGCTCTAGGGTGAGCTGCCCCAGAGATTTGTGTTTTTCGCAATTTTTTCTTAAATAATTCTATACCTTATCTGCCAATGAGACAGTGCAGTGAATAGCTAAGAATTTTGATGTGTCTAAAAACAAATGTTTAAATTGATGTGTTACTGTTGCTAAATTATCATGATGCCCTACCACAGCCGCTAACGGTCAAGTAGCAAGTTGATTTTCAATGTGTTACCTCAAACCTGTCGAGGTTCTTGTTATTATTCTTTGTAATGATTAGACAGTGGGCTTCAGAAAAGCAGTTTCGTTTTGTGGCCAGACCAATGAAATGATTCTCCTGTAAATAAATGTGCTATTTGGTTCTCGTTAAAATTGGTGTCCGTATTCCTTGTCTTTTCCCTTTATCTGCAAAGCTTTAGAAAGTTCCTCTGCTTGTAAACAGGTTCCTTAAAAATATAATTAAAATATGTCAATAAGAATATTTTAGAAAATAATCAGTTTTGCATGCAAATTTTCATTGAAAAAATTTTAGTCGTTCTTGAGAACATGTCGTTTGAACGATTCTGAAAATGCGCTCATTGGACTCATTATCACCGAGTTTTCGGTTTTCGAGAACTTTTTGAATCTTTAGAAATGTTCAAACATTCAGGGAGTGCAAAAACAATCCCACCATTTATTTTTGTGTCTTTTGCTCTAATAATGGAAATACTGACTCTACTTATTGTATCTTAGAACATTAAGCCCAAGAAAATTATTTTAAAGCAAATATCAACACAAATTCATTCTCTATTAAAACGGCTTTTCATATAGTTGTAACAAGTCCCAGTACTCTACTGCCTCCAAGCACTTCTGTTATTACTTTCACAGACGAACGACGCGTGGGACACTCGAATTTACCACATGGAATTGTTTACAACTCTCGAAATTTCAAAAATTTGCCGGAAATGGGACCAGAACCGCTTTCTTTACCCTTCTTATCTACATATGTGAAAAAAGTTTGAGCCGTTTCTGAGAATATAATGGTTTAAAATTTAAAACTTGCTCATATTTCGCGCAAAATTACTCTAATTTACTCATATTTTCTAAAAATAAAACATGACCTTATTTGAAGATCTCTTTTTGATAAATACATTTTATGAATACATTTTAAAAACTATCTTCATAATGACAGCTGTAGGAAAACGGCGAAAAAGTTTGAATTTTTGTCATTTTCGAAAATTCAGGGATTTTAACGAAAATGACCATTCTCTTAGCAACCTTAACGCTATTTTAATCAATACATTCGTGCCGTTTTTGAAAAAAATGTTTAAAGTTTGAAAATTTGCCCATATTTTAAGCACATAGCGCGAATATTCAAATTTTCCGAAAATTGTACGTAATCGCATTTCAAAATCTGTCTTTAAAGTACAAATTTCATTGAGGAAAAACCGCTTCCTCTTCTGCAATAATTTAGTTGTAGGAATACGCCGAAAAAATGGAACATTTGGAATTTTCGAAAAATCAAGGGTTTTAAAAGAAATAAATCCTGCACCATTCTCTTAGTCGCCAATTACTCTATCAGATTTGTCGTGATATATTAGCTTTAAAATAATTAGTTTTCTCAACTCATGTACTACGATTGGTAATGGTGAATAAGTGATGGTAAAGATGTGTTAATAAGGTGAGAAATTTCGGTATTACAGTATTACGTAGCCGGTATTCGGTATTACAGTATGCATCACCTGTAGCTGTTGTCGACTACTTGAAATGTTATTCAATGAAACATGAAAATCCTTTCGTACTGATGTTTGACTCTATACGTAGTCACATTGTGCCAGTATCTCCTCTAAAACGATTCTCCTCGCTCGGTGAGACAAAGAATGAGTCAACGATCCCCTTATCGCGGTATTTCTTCACGATAATCTAACAAAACACAGAGAAGAAGAAAAGAACAAAGGCTATTCACAGTTAAATCTGAATGAACCAGTTTTAAACAAAGAAACATTCTTAGAAAATAATAATCTTTTGACAACAAAAAATATACTTTGAAACAAAAAGAATCCCAAAATAATGAATATTTGAACGAACTATTCACTCCAATGTTGAAAAAATGTTTCTTTAATCTTCTATTCTAGTAATAACAGATTGGAAATTTTACTTTTTCGTACATATGTATCGCAGTAATATATGTGGTACGGAGATTATTAGGAAATGCTGCAGATAATCGATTCTGAGATTTCAATGGAAATACACGTTTGGGGACCGATGCCGAAAAAAACACTTTTTCCCCTTTTAAAACGTCCGTCCTGAAACCTTCTTGAATGTGAACAAGACTAGCGTCAAAAGTTCATAGGAATTTTGCGAAATAAATTATTCATAGGTCAATCTGAACTGGCTCCAAGTCTAGCGATTCAAAAAATATTTAAATTTTGGGAGTACTTTACTAAAGTTCACCCAATACTCTTACTTTACTTAAAGGGGCATTTTCAAAATTTTTCTAAAATGGCTCCAAATATTCTCTTTAAATTTATTGAAAGAATAGAGAGAAATATACTTTTAAACATGTCATAGACCACATTTTCACGGTGAACCTCGAATTTTTGATAATTGTCAAAGTTTGAATTTTTCCGCGTTGACGTACAATTATGTTAAAGATTTTTTTCAAATGAAATTTGTTTTCAGAATCATTTCTTTAATAATCTCCTGATCATTTTGTTTAATAATATTAAGTTTTCGCTAATTGTGAGTGAGAATAGAGGAAAAGTAAACTAGTGGTGCAAAACAGCATGTACGTTCTTGCCCTTAGGTATGAAATTATATTTTTCTACTTCCATTGTATAATTCTGACATATGAGGGCTGCAACCAGCATAATGATACTCAGTACTAGATCTGTGAACTTTATGCAAACTACCCCTGAAATATACATGCAAATATGCAACGAAATTGTTGAAATATGCTCAGAAATTTTTAACATATGCAACGTTCAAAGTGTTCGTGATTTCCATTAATAATGTTTTTACGTGGAAATTCACATTCTTGTGTGATTGTAGACACAAAGTCGAAAATATGCAAAATCTTTTAATTTAAATGCCAAAAAGATATGAATATGCAAAATATGCCATATATGCACAACTTTTCTTACCTTATTGCCAACATTTTGCCATGAAACATACATATTTTAAGTTTTAGAAAAATATGACCATTAACAAAAAAATATGTAATTGCCTGAACTTCCCAGTTCTACTTATTACGATACAGATTTCATTATAATTCAGATTCTTGACCAATCACAGATAGAAGTTTACAGACCAAGAATTGACAACTATTCACTGACAACATATCTAGTAAATGATCTTTCGATTGTGTACATTAAAACTACACTTACTTATTATACCGTCAGTATTAATTCTTTTATTATTAGCAATTTTCTTTGTCGAATATTATTTAAAATAAATTGAATGGTAATTTTACTTTGATCCTATTTTGACTAGCGCAGCCACCTGTGGCAAAGTATGATAAGGTTAGGGAGCTAAGAGACCTGGGCTGAATCCTGCATGTTATCTACCACGAAACGATTCAATGTAAAAAGCTTACCTTATAAAAGTTACCACAAGCTCATAGGAAAAAAATACATGTAACACTGCGATGTAATTGGTGTACACGAGTGGTATATCTCGTATTACAATATGAGCGACGAAACAAGCACGTAAACTTCCAACGAGTTACACATCATTACATAATTTCACCATCATGCATCATCGTTTTATTATGTCTATTCAAACCAACATTTCTCTCCAAATTAACACATCTGCCATCATCTTTTGTAAAACTCATTAAAAATCGTAGAACATTTGTTGCGAGAAGTAAATATTTTCACGCATAAGTCAACACAAATTTTGAAATTATAACTGCTTTTCTTAATGCTAAATTACGTCCCAATAATGAGAAATAATTCATATAAATTCATCTGCCGTCTCGTTGCGCCAAATGCTATTGTTGCATTCCAATCTGATATTCTCAGAAGGCTAGTACTTTTTCTTTTATGTTACATTGAATTCGTACTTTTATAAAAGAAAACCTAATTAAGGTTTGCGAATTGCTTGAATGAAAATACATCAGTACATTCTTTTTTAATTCGTTGCGTCTAGATGCAACGCGTCACCTAGTTCTTTACGGAGCGTTGAGAACACAATAGAGTAATCCTCCGTCACAAGCGCCCTCTAGGGGCCGCTGAGAAGTCGTAGTCACGCCAGTCACAGTCAAGTAAAGGAATCGCCGACAGGTAGCGTCTTCGCGCTCGCGTCTCGCATGCGCCCTGCGTCATCGATCCATCGGCGAGAATTGGCCCCCGTAAAGCAGGCAAACTCGTTTTGTCGTTGTAAAAAAAGTTCACACGAGGTTCAACAGGAATCGAACCCGGAACCTCACTAGTCAAATGCAAGAGACTTTTGCCCTGAGCTACGAGTGTACTACGAAAATGTAGTAAAACTGCAATTCCTCGCAACACGGACAAAAATACGGATTATCAAATAAGTTTTATACATTTTTTTAAAAGATTAATTTGTTAACACACAACAAAAGCTCAAATGTAAGAAACGAGCAAGGAAATATGAAATAATATACAAATTATAACTTACGTATCATCCAACTGCCTGGAATCACCTCTCATATTGCGTTCACGAAGCGCAGGTATTCGGAGCGTGCGACTATGGTTGTCGACAATTACACAAAAGGTAAATTTGAGACCTGCACCATTCTCTTAAGCTTCCTTTACGCTATGTATGGTCCACGTTTCATCCAAATATGTTGTGCCGTTTAAAAAAATTCTTTAAAGAAAATGCAAATTGCCTTTGACTCAAAATTTCACAAAAAATACGAATACAAATAATTCCGAAAAATTGCACATGACATTATTTGAAGATCTGTTTTTGCTGAACACATTTCATTAAGAAAAATGTTCATCTTCATAATACTATATGTAGGAAGAAACCGAAAAAGTGTTGAATTTTTGTAATTTTAAAAAATCAAAAATTTCAACGAATATAAACCTTTGACTACTCTTTTAAGCGTCTTATACACTATCTGGGTTAACATTTATTCAAAAGTGGTGTCGTTTTTGAGATTAGATGTTTAAACGAAAAATTACAATTAAACTAAATTACGCGGAAATACTTAAATGTTAATCTTTTCTCTTACACGTTCTTCACACTCATCCAACAACACAATTTAATAAAAAATTTATGGAGCCTTTTTAGAAAATGTTGAAAAATGTTTCAGGGGCTCTGAGTAAAGTACCTCAAAATTAAAATATCGATTTCAAATTCAAGAGGCCTCAACTTGGAAAATGCTTATTACTGTCAACTTATTTTTACTCCTAATTTAATTATGTATTTGGCTAGTTCGATTTTATTGAAATGATTGGGCGTTACTATACTTACACTGTCAAGGATGCATCTCTTAAGTTTTAATAGGCTGAAAATTGACGGCTCATACCAGACTACAGCTGGTGAGTACCTTTATTAATGATGGGAATTAATTGATTTTGTTACTATTCTTTAAATGACAAAATCTTCATTAATAAATAGACCTTACAGCGGCAAGAAGTATCGACCCAATTATTTTCTTTCTGTGGTTTCTTCCTTTTCTAACTCAACATTAACAAATTTAATAGTATTTTACTATTTTCCCTTACCTACGATTGACATCATAATTTTATTGGAATTAATTTTCAAAAGTTGTTTAATTTATTTTAATTACTATTGATATTCTTGACCTTGAACATTGAATAGTTTTTCAAAGTCTCTCTGCAAATTTGTAAGGCGTCTCTTTCCTGTTCGAAGGCGAACTGCTCTCTTGGAGGGAGGAGAACCCTCTCTCGATCATCCACTTACGTTTCCATAGCAATGTTTTTGGGTCGTCCTTCCGCCATTTCTTGCGATATTCCACACTTCTGTTTCTATCACAGCATTTTTAAAATGTCCGCGTTTTACTCGACTTAATTTGTTGACATAAGTCCAAACATCCCGCGGCCTGATGTTAGCGTCTTCTACAATACGTTCTGACTTCCTTACCGACATTTAAAGGTTTCTCATGCCCGCAGCATACATCCGGCTCCGATCAAGTCACATTTCACTCCCTGTCTGTGTCTACACATCTAATCTGTAACTCTTCATCCCCCCACTGCTCCCTTTTTTTTCTCATTGTTATTTAACATTTCGATGCTATTTTATCGTCTTGCACATCTGTGTTCACTTGTTTTAACAATATCATATGTAAATAATTTCTAAAGTAAAATGCTTTTTCTATTCAAAATATCCCGTCCGAATGAAAGCTATTCACATATTCTGTACTCTTGAGTCCCCAATGTCTCACATTTATTTTAATTCATCTTATTCACCCATCCTACCCATGATATTTCGTTGACATTTTAATTTTATCTTCAAAAATCTTGCAAGGTATTTTGAACCCTCTCACAACATTATCCAGATTGATAGGTGAATAACAATTTTGAAGAAAATCGGTTTAACGGTTTAGCCGTTAGCCTTGTTCTTGGACGCACTGACGGACGGACGGACTCTTTGCCGTCATTCGATATTTCGGTATCAATGACTCACAAAATATGGATTCTGGATACATCGCGTGTTAGAGGGTCTCTTTCGAAAATTAGCAACTAGACATCCATTTTTTCGTTACCAGGACCCTGTAATACGAATCTTTCTGCCGAAAATTAGGCGTTTTTTCCGCATCATTGCATAACTTTCTCTCTACTGCGTAAGCGATTGCGAGAAAGTAAAAAGGAGCAAACCCGTTAGACCTTACATACATATGCACCGCCCGCTTCTGTATGGACCAACTGGTAGACCCGCTTTACACTTAACCACATGCGTATAGCAGCTACGCACGGACACCTGTGGTCACTACCGCCAAGCCACTTTTGAAGTGCAGTTTGATGGATGATGTGCAGGCGTCATTCCTTCAACGTAACGCCCTCCGTAGAAATACCTCTTGCGACGGTTCGCCGAAACCGGCGACTATTAATTTTTTTAAGGAAACAGGTAGAATTACGAGAGATGAGTAAAACATTTCAGGGAGCAAAGGGATGCTGAATCCGATGATTACATCAATTTCAACTAATACATCGCGATACATCTAATACAACTACGACTCCATGAGTACAGCCTACATGTTTGAAGAGAGTTTACCTCAAAAACATTCGTTTTAAGCTATAGTGTTGAGTTTGCTGTGTCATTTATTACGCCTTTAATTGAAAAGGCTACGAATATGTCTGTCAAAGCAGATTATGTAAGAAAGGAAATAATCGTTCACTATAAAGTATAATAATTTGATTAAATATAATATTCCAAAAGGTTAACTTTCGGGAAAACATTTTTTCTATCCTCACTGAGTCTCAAGAAAGGAGGAGAAAATTGAAAAATTAACATATAGGGAGCTAATTTTTCAATTTTCCCCCTTGCCTGAGATCCACTGGGGATAGGAAAAGTGTTTTCCCGAAAGTGAACTCTGGGAATGTAATAATTAATAAAAAAAGTATACTTTATTGTGGACGGTTATTTCCTTTCTCACATTATGGATTACCACAAGATATCTGCGACCACCATGAAATTTATTGAAATCAGATTACTGTTATCTAACCTTGAAAACCTCCTCTCCTGAGGCGGGCGCTTTCAGGATGCCCTTGCATTCCCCCGCAGAAGCTGATAAGGAATCGTAAATATTAAATTGTGAGGTCGTTATTTGATTATATAGTTTTTAATAATTATTTTTAAACATATTTAAATAATCGAAACGTGTCTTTTTATTTCATATCTCTATTTTAAATTATGAATTTATATGGAAACAATTTTTTCAAAGTGTAAGGTGTACCTAGGAATGTTATTTAATATCGATTAATTTAGTTAATGGATATGATGTCACATTAATTGAGACAGTGTTCCAATAATTATTTGAAACTATTATATATTTCATCTAAAATTAATACGATTATGTGAAAATCCTATGATTAGAAATTTTCAAAAATTCGGAAGTTCATTTACCATTAGGACACAAGTGAGGTACTGATGAGGTGCATTTGTCGTTCCAGAGTGCATCGCAGAAGATGGCAACGACCTGGTCAATGGTAGAATTAACAGCACCACTAGCAGTAGCTTCAGCGTCACTGTCAGCGACTCTGACAGCCACAGTGGCAACAACAGCGCCGCTGACAGTGTCACTTTCAACGATACTGCTATCAACGGCGAAACCCTGAATAATGCACTTCCCAGAAAAGTGGACCTGCACTGTTTCACCTGCAACTCCGATACAGACAGCAAGTGCGGAGAACCTTTCAACCCGAATAGTGTCGTCATCCAGATATACTCCGGCAAGAGTGTCTGCTACAAATTCAAGAAAGAAGACGCTGGCAGGATATGTACGTATCTATTCTTTAGCACATGTAGTAGTTCTTTATTTTTACACGAATTTTTGCATAACATAGAGGAATATTAATATAATGCTTGCGCAAAAACGGCGATTTTGCAAGAGAAAACCCGTGTTTTGGAGCCGGGACATCGAAAAAGTCAAGATCTATACACAGACCGCCCGCCGCGCACACTGGAATATTCCCAACGGGCAATATTTAAAAAATCAGAGAGATCAATGAAAATTAGACATACACCATTATTTTAAGCGTTCTTTGTTCTATATGTAGAAAGAAATTTAAAGAAAAGAATTTGAGCGTTTTTTGAGAAAATATCTTTATAATTTGCATTAATTTTGATTAGAAATCACCTGGAAACGCTAATCAGTTTCAAAAAATTGTACCTGATCTTTGTTAAAGAGCTGATTTTTACTTTATCGCCTTACGATGGTCTTCGTAAGAAGAGAAAGTTATTAATCTTAGTCCAGAAGCGAATTTTCGGCAATTTTATTGCTCGGCCCTCGTAACAAAAACGTTGATATCTCCTGTTGCCAATCGCGGCTCGTGGGTATTCGCATATGAGCACCCAAATTGATTCGGTGCAATTTCTCTTAAACAAGAGGGGAATGCAATTCCTCTGAGAGAATTTCTGAAACTTGGTATTTCAAAACACGCGCCGTCGGTAGCTGTTATTGCCAGCCTACCTTCGATTGCCCTTTGTGAAAGCCAGCCGTCGCCCTCTCGGGAAATGCGAACGACGAAAGCTCGGGGCTGAGGGGAAAAGAGGTGGGATCACGGTGGCTTATACGAATCGTATGGAGCACTCCGGCAGCGATGCCAGGATTACTGCGCTGGCGCAGTGGAGACCTCAGGAAGTGTGAGATATCTCTCCACTTAAATGAGCTCCCATCCCTTGCAAAATATCAGTTCCTCGCTAGCGCGTGGAACGAACGCATTGTGTGCAGTGTTGCATCCATAAGAATGTCAAGCGCTGCACACCCTAATGGCACGGCCACAAGTCGCCATTGCCTGTTGCTGAATTTAGAAAAAAATCCGCTATCACGTGGTGTAGCCAGAATCCATATTTTATGGGTTCTTGATACCGTAAAATCGATTGACGGCAAATCTTCAGTCTGACCGTCCGTGTGTGCTCAACGCTAGCGCCTAAACCGTTCAGCCAATTTTCTTCAAAAGTGATATTCATTGAATTCATTCAATTTTTTAAAATAATTTTTTGACCTGTTTTATTTTTATTTTTTTTAATTTCTCCCACTACTCGACAGTTTAAAAATATGAGCAAAATATCTTTGAAATCTCTGAAATATTCTACATAGGTTTGATAATTTACAAAGTGGGACGTTGAGATTATTCTGGGAAATTAAATAGAATAGAAATATCTAATAGCTGTTTTGCTGCGGCGTCTGCTAGAGCGTTACCCCCCAAGCACGTGCCAATCAGAAGTAGACGTATACTATCAACATACTTTCACTGGGAAGCATCCCTTCACATCTCACTATGTGCTATATACATCCGTATGACCTTCATAGCCAACTAAATTAAAATTGTTAAACGAATTCAATTTCTTATTGAACGGACGGAATATTTATTAGGAATAAGACTTAATGATACAGTAATTTACGTTGTGAATATCATTAATTCGCCCTTTTAAAGAAATAAAACTATTTTACTTTATGCCGCCTTTATGCCGCCTATGATATTTTTTAATATATCATTGTTGCAATAGCCGTCTTTCTAGTATTGTTCAGCGTTAAAATAATTAGAGACGTTGTCATTGCCAACAATATTATTTAATGTAGAGACAGCTTTCGATGCTTAGCCATATATCATCAGTTTCTGATACAAGAAGAAAAAAAACAAAAACAAAACATTAAACGTGAATATTCCTTTGAATTAACAACAAGATTATGATAAAGGTTACAAATAATTTACAAATATTTTTGGAAAATATATTTAACATTCTAGAAACTGGGAGAAAGAAAAAGTGGGGGGGGGTTAACCATTAATACTAAAGAAAAGCGAATGAAATAGAAATAGCGACACGCTAAAGATTTTTTTATACAGAAAAACATAGAAATGTAAGTTGAGCCGTTCCTTACCTGCTGGATGGAAGACTTCCAGAAAGAAATTTCCGGAAGAAATTTTATTTTTATTTTCTTTGATTTCTCTGAAGAATAGCACAAGAGGATGCAGAGTAGCTAAGACATTAATTCACATCAGTCTCTGAATTACATTTTCAAGTACAAATGAATAATTTTCTAAACAAACACACTGGACAACTAGAAAATCACAGTGGATGAATGCAATGAATACTCATAGCGTCAAATTTTATTTTAGTGTCTTGAAGACAGTAAAGGACGGCAAACGATGGGCGAAGACCGTAGAAGACACTGAAGACGAACTTACTCGGTCAGTTTCTTTACTACTCGTATCAGGTAATACGTTAGGCTGACCAGGAGCAGCGGTGAACGTTTATTCATTACGTCACTGCCCGTCATATTTGCGGCATTAATGAGTACAGTCGATTCTCCATTTCTTTAAATAAACTTCACTTTACTCGTCACGAGAAGGAATTTTTAAAACCAATAGCTCTTTGGCAAACAGTGAATTTTCAACTTCTCAAGAATGCTGGTTGTAACAACCTAAATGTATACTTCTTTTGCAATTATAGATTTTCATATTAAGAAAATGTAATAGCAATAGTATTCATAATATTGCAAGACTATCTGTGGTTACTAACTTCACAGAACAACACACATGTTTGGCGGATTCCTCTGTTTACACAACTGACTCAGTATATCTGAGAAAGAAAGCAGCTCTGACCGAAACAGTGTCAATTATTTATAACTAAAATTAATAGTTGTATTTAGTCACAAGACTTCCATTTAAAACCGTATGTGTGTTTCTGCGATTGATATGATAGAAGTCTCGCGGTTGCTTATGTCGGACGTCACGATGCGTCGTCCCATTGACGCCCTGAAGTTCGAGCAGAGAGGCCCGAGGGCAGTGGGCTGCCTACGTGCTCCGGTGAACAAACTATTTTTAAAAAAATGGTATTTATGTGTGTCCTACTTTGAAATTTTGCAGATCTATACATTAGTGTAGAAATATATGAATATGTTTTACAATTAATTTAAGTGTCGACCTGATCTAAATATTTACATTTTGAAAATAAAATATATTTTAAATATTTAAATAATATGTTATATTTATTTTCACGTCATATTAAAGAACATCTTTTTAAGATAAATTTAAGTGTAATTTTATTTTTCTTAAGTAAACTGTATTTGTGTAAAAAAAGTTTAAATATTAGCATTATATGATTTTTCGGAGACAATAATTGGTAATAAACCTTTCATCCGTAGACCTCATAAAATAATTTTCAAGTCGCTAAAAAATAATGATGTTTTGTTAGCGTGCGATTTGACGTGGAATGACTCTAGTTTACTTTCTCGCTACTGCTTACGCAGAATTATCATAAACTATTCGAAATCAAACTTTTATAATAGTTCTTACTCTCTTCCTTCGTGTTAGTTAGAAAAGTAATCAATAATTGCAACATAGGATATTAATTAATGTAATATTTAGGGTACATTTTCTGCAAAATATGATCAGTGACAAAACTCTTTTTCTAAATTTTGAGTAGGGTTTGCAGTCATGAATAACTTAGTGTACTCTACCACCGGGCCCTGTATGAGCAACGAGGGCTGAATTACGCTGTATTCACGTATACGTGTACATTCATCAATGCAAATGGTTCCATTCGAGAACCCAGCAAGGAGCTGATTGCGTTTATATTTAAGTTAAATTTTTGAATGAGCTTGTACACAATTTTACTGTGGCCTTCTCTTTTCACAGATGTGGAGAGGGGTGGGATGTTGGATGCCGAATATTTGGAGAAATATAAGAGCGGCGAGCTGGACTCCTTCCCGATTCGCTCGCGCTGTTTCGACATGCTCTGCAACAGCGCGCCGGGGCCGTCGGCCGGCCTCTCTCTGCTCTTATTGTCCTTATCAGGGCTTCTACGTTTTGTGGCAAAATAATGTGGAGTTTTTTGAAAAATAAAGGATTTTAAAGGAAAGTACTTACCTGCTAGGTACTGTGTCGTACCTAGCAGATAAGTGTGTGGGTATATATATATATATATATATATATATATATATATATATATATATATATATATATGTGTGTGTATAAAATCGTAAAATCAAAATTCTATACCTAAAAATAAATATTATGAGTTTCTATGTTGAACAAACAAAATTGTATTAACCTTATTTATTTATATGAACAAGAAAAATTGAATAAAAAACAGGACAAGAAACTCTATTATTATTCTGAATAATTATTCCCACCCGTTTAATGCTGTTTTTATTTTTTCTTCAACTAATAACATTGGTCTCCCTTGCAGTTTATGATAATAATGCATATTAACGTACCTTGTGTCCTTCTCAGACATTTATTATGCAGGTTTCCTTCTCGCAAACTTCAGTGCTCAATTCAACTTACTGAAGTTCCCGAGCCACTTCTTGTCGCAAAAATTATTCTATTACAAAACTTCTATTATTATTAAAACATTAGTTCCTCAGTTATTAATACACAGCCAAAACGTCCTCTCTCAAACCTTTCGTCTTTTTCGAAGCCTCCTTTCTTTCCATTTTTTTCTTCTCGCCGACCAATGTCCATGGGGTTTACATTAGCATGTAATATATTATATAACTCCCCATTAAGACTTCAAATTATGCAAATAAATGTTTAGTTACACCCCCACAATGCAAAACATATGGCTCATTATATTAACAGTCGTTGATTCTTATATCTAATAACAGATATTTCTCTTAAACCAAATAATTCTCTATCTCAAACTATAATTCTCCTTCTTCTATAACTTTCTTAATATTCGTCACATTATGAATTCCAATAACTTTACCATTTGAGTCTTTTAATTGACATAATATGTTGCCAATAATATTATTTATAAACTAATGACCTTCATATAGTTTGAAAAACTTCATAAATAGTTTACTAGATACATCGGAAGATCTAAGAACTTTCAATCAAACTTTGCCACCAACTATATAAGTAATATTTACGAAGAGTTTGTACTGCCGTCTTTCTCTTGCTACTTCTTCTACGTTTTCAAGAATAATTCTATGTTCTGACGCAATCATTTTAATCCCAGAAAGTCTCAGGTATCTTTAATTTTTTAAATAAATCTTCACCTTTTGTCCAAAATTAGCTATATATGGCGACATCTTGTTACTATCATGAGGTATAATATTTAATACAATTGTTCAAAATGGCTGCCTTTACCAGAGCGTCTAGCGCTCCTGCGCACAGGCCGAGCGACGGGGCCGAGGTTCTCGCGCTCCCGGGCACAGGGCAACGGACATTCAGTCTACCGTCGGCAGTCGAGGCAAGAGCCACTCGCCATTGCAAACATAACTTCACGTAACGTTAGTCTTCGTAATCAATCTTATTGTATTCAGCAACACTGTGTCGAACTAATCAAACTCCTTTACAAGTGTTCTTTGTGGTGAAGGCAACGAACACAATTCAAGCCGACGTTGGTTGCTGGTCAATGGTTGAGGTGCCGAAAGAACAAGAAGCTGCAGTCTCAACCTGGAAGGCGGCACAACGGTTCCGTATTTTAGATTTTAAGGTCATTAAACCATGGTACCACAATCAGCCAAGCTAGCTTTTGCATTTAATGTCTTTGTATGTATTAATAGTTTTATTAGCTTCTTCAATAAAAGTTTGTTCACAAAACGTTTCAAAGGCACATGTTCATCTGTTAATAATAATTACTCATCTTACTCCCATTCATAAGCATTCAAACCAAATTAGGCGTCTCTGAAGTGCATAAAAGGGTTACCAGAGTATCAAAAATACCAGCGGGCTTCAGATTCAACAATATTAATAAAGTATTAACTTATACCAAGATTTGTCGTTCACTAACATAAGTTCTAAGCAAACGTGATAACTCCTTCCTGATACATTCATTAGGATTTGACTGAGAATGTTTTACCGATGTTAAAATGGGTCCTATTCCTATTTTCAATAATGTTGTTTTCCGAAGATGAATTGTGGATTGTGTCCATTGTCCGTTAATATTCTTTTCGGTTTTCCACATTTCTTAATAAATTAAAATATTTTTTTGCAGAATATCTGTCTGTAGCTTTTGTCATGGGGTAGACTTGAACAAACTTCGTAAACACATCTATTATAACAAATGGATATCGACTATTAAATTTTGATTAGGGTAGAGGTCCATATAAATCAACAGCATACAAATCTTTCTCCTCGAGGCATAATAGCTTCATTGCAATGGGACGGTCGCATGCGTCATGTGGCGTCGCGTGTTTTATAAAATTATATTGAGTATGACATTGCCGCGAAAGATGCCAGGAAACGCTAATTTTAAATATTCTCCCACCCAACTTGGGAATATTATTGCGAAGTTTTTTATGAATATGTTCAATGGAAAATGCTCAATTATTAAAAGTTACTTAACTACTAAAATTACTTCTAAATTCATTTGTAATTTTCAACGTGTTTTTGCTTTCCTTGCACTAACAACATCATGTTCTCATTAACGATACTTTCATAACGGAGTTAATAATATGTGTAATTATTACCAGAATTTTGTTAAGTGGCAATTCTATCTCTTTCGATTTTAAGGATTATATTTAAGAATTCAATATACAAAATATTCCTTAACGCCGACCTAGAAGCGTAGTCGGTGTTTCCGAAACATTGCAGAGTTAATATCGAGATCGAAAGACGTTTAGAGTGAGAAGCAATTTATGATTTGGGGTTCTTTAATCCAAAGGCAATACCGTTTACGGTAAGCAATTAGTTTTATAGATAATTATTTTATTCTGATTTATTTGTAAATAACTTTTATTTGATTTTCTTATCACTGGGCTCACCAAGCGGAGTTTCTGAAAAAATTCAAAATATTGAACCCTTCCATAGTTCAACTTGCCCTTGAAAAAAAAAGTATCATTGGCACCTTTGAACTAGAACCACCTCCTCTACGTAATGAAATATTTTTATAATCTTGCTAGAAGATAAATATATAGCAAAACAAATACTGGAGAATAGAGAAAATTAAAATAAAGAATATAGATTCTGTTCATATTCGCCATTAAACTGTTTGTCTCGGCGCTATTAAATTTGCCAGATAATTTGTTTATAAGCTAATGATAATTATACAAATTAATTTATATTATACGGAGTAATATTCGTAGTATAGGGATAGTTATGTAAAGCGTCGGAAATTCGATTTCGAAATTTCAACGGAAATACATGTTTATGGGTCCCCTGATACCGAAAAGGGGTTCTTTTGAGAACGTCCGCCCGTCTGTCCGCCTTTCTGTCCATCTGTCCACCTGTCCGTGAACACTACTAGCACCTAAACCATGCGTAGGATTTTTGAATTGACTGGCTCTAGTCAAAGCTTTGAGATTTGGAAAATCTTTCTGTAAACTCTGGGGGTATTTCACATGAAGTCATTGCGATATTTTCAAAAACGCCTCTAAATGTTTTATTTACATTTCTTGTAAGAATCGAATAAAATACACTTAAAAAAGGATTAACTCTGAATTTTAGAAAATTTCAATAGTTTGAATTATTTTCGGTGTCTTCCTACAACTACGAAATTGGAGATAGAGATTTTCATGAAGAAGTACTTTTTTTAAAGTTTAGTAGTTTTCGAGCAATATGTGCAATTTTTAAAAAAATTAGAAAAACAAAATTTTCTAAAGCACTGCTCCAAAAGTTTTCTTTAACGTTTTGGTAGTGATAGTCCTAAATGCACTCTATAAGATTTATAAAATTCATGAACGTTTGCACATATTTAACAAATTAGAAAGTTTTGCTGACCTATAAATGTGACAATGGGAAAAGGGATATCAGTATTCATGTCAAGTTTTCATACCTTAAATAATTAGTTTCTAGCAAAATAAAATTACCTTCAAATGTACATTTAATTATTTTCTAAAAATTATTGATACTAATTATTTTTTTATACAAACGAAAATTCTTAAGATTTCGGTACAAACGAGGCACAAACGATTTAGAATGGTCCAATTGTTTGGCGGTTATGATAGTGCTAGTGTTGGGGTTAATGGGAAGCTCCCACTCGCACTTTAAACGGTAATATCTTAATTATTTTTTCGTACGAACGAAAGTGTTTGTGGAACAATCTGGTACATAGGATGGTTCTTATTTGTTTACGGTGGTGGCTGTGCGAGCGTGAAGTTGGTACCGCCACATTATAAGGGATGAATGTTAATTTCTTTAGTACAAACTAAAATATTGGTGCTACAGTGCGGTACGAACGGTTTATAATGGTTCCAAATTTTCTAACGATTGTGGTGATGTCAGTGTAGAACTGGCACCAACATAATTGAAAGTGCTCCAACTTGTATGTTTGGGTACAAATATTATAGAACAAATGTCACAAACGAGGTACAAACGAATGGTAATGGTTTTAATGGTTTTCAGTGTAATGGCGATGCCAACATCTCGGGCATACGGTTGTTCTGTAACTCATCTCTTAGCACAAAAATGTTCATTGTGCTGGCTTTCTGCGAATTAACTCAATACTTATAGGAATAGACACCTATATCTGGTCACAAATCATGTCGCGCAGACAATAATAGCTCGCATTTTTATTTCCTAATTGAAATAATGGGCAAGAAATTAGTTAGAAATGTTTTCAAGTATGTCGCTGCCATTGATACCGTTTTTACCACTGTCATTTTTATTCTACACCTAATTTTTCTGACAAATGTTTCCTAGATGAAATTAAATATTGAGAAATAAATGTAGGAACGTATTCGAAAAATTGTAGGTATTGATACTTTATTCATCATTTGAAAGATACAATGCCTCGGTTTTTTATTTTATTTAGTTTTATGAAAGCGTACCTTGGGTAAGAGAAAACAGAATATTCAGAATTAATTATTTATTACGTATGCTAAAAATATTCAATCAAATATAATTTAGTCAGCAGATAAAATTGTTAAAAATTGTCTACATTGATGACTTTTTGGTTAAAATAGTGAAATATTTCTGTTGCTTCAGAATATTCGTTACCATCCTGATTAGCTAAACTCTCATGTAAATGGTGGGAAAATATTTGAAGTGTTTCCGAAATGTTTAATTATTCCTGCCTAGCATTCATGTATTTGAAGTATTACAGCTGTGCAAAGTATAATTTCTGCTCGTGAAATGTTTTGTTTTTAAATGTCATGTTTCGTATATTGTAAATAAATATTTAGATATTAACCAGTGGCCAATGAATGAAATTGTTGGAGCTGAAGCTTGTGTACCAGAGCGTTTGTAGAATTGCGTAGGAATGTTTTTTTTCGCCCATATCCTCAATAGGCAATCTCCTCGAAGGTGATTGGCCTCGCAGCAGAATCGAATGGAGGGAACGGACGCGACTTCCTTATGTGCAACCGCAGTGTTACAAAACCAGGTTCTGTAACGGAGAATGACCCGAAACGTCCGAAGAAAGGAAAATGTATTTTTACGTAGAGAAAATGATAAATTTATGAGTAAAGATTATAATTCATAAAACAAACTTTCATAAGAGGAAGGGAATCCTTAACCCCTCCCTCAAATTACGTTACGCGCTCTGATGGAAATGAATAGAACTGACGAATGGGCGATTTTCATGGCTTTGTCCTCGCCGCGTTGTAATGCCAAATTACTTTCAAAAGCGCTTCGCTCGCCCGAATCCACGTCACGGCGAGGTTCAGGCCTTCAGCCTGTGCGTTTACTATAGACATATTTGAGTCTATCCACCGCATAATTACCAATTCACTTTTACAAGAAAGCCTTCAGAATCCAAACTGCGCAGTGGCAAACACATTGTGAAGAAAGAACACTACGAGCTTTACACATACACCGTCTCGATACCAGCACTACTTCGAAATGGAACTCTGAAAAAATTCTAGGGTGAAATTGGTACCCCTAACTTATGACGGCACTTTCGTGACCAATTATGAACCCCTCGACCCCTCCGCCGTGGCTTTCCTCCTCACCAGAGCGTCGCGAAGTGCCTGTTTAAACGACTTCCGTTGTTGTACCGACTTCAGCCCTCAAATTAATGTTCTTGTTCAAATTAAAACTATTTTGTTTCAGTTGAAATTTAGATAATTTCGTACAGTATTAAGAATATTACAGTTATAACAAATGATTCACCTCCTTTGACTTTACTACACTTCATAATATCCGGCTAATATACAATAAAACCCAGACAAATCAATTTGTATAAAAATCAATGGTTTGTTCTATTAATATTCACTCAAGCGATTTATACTTTTTGTCCACACTATCAAATGTCACATGGTTTATAATAATAACTCACTTCGTGACTTTTTCTTTCTCGGAGTCTGCACAAATGGCCTCGACCTTACTTGGGGGACGGTTGGCGTTGGTTATACAATCAGCGCCTCGTCTCCATGTTGCCTCAGTAGATCACTCCACCTAGGCGTTCAACGCCTTCCCTTCCGGCACGCCTTAAATTACTTCAACGGCCGGAGCCCATATTGGTTTCAAATACCCAAAGCTTATATAAACAAACTCAAATATACTTCCGGCATGGAAACCCTAAACGCTGAAAATAAGTATTCCGCGTGTTATCACGGTCATTGATTTACGTTATTGTCATGTATTTTCCCCCAAACCTGAATTTGCATACATGAAGAATAATTTACTTCATTGTAATTGTAGGATCAATTGTCTCTTACAGAGCTTTTCTAGTCTTCGCCCCTCCGTGGTTCCTCCAAATCTTTAACACATTTGATAACTTCCAAAGCCATATTTGCCTACTTCTGAGTGAAAAAAAACACTTCATAGACATACTTAGTTTTTTGTTTAAGAGGCAACGCAGTGACATGCAAATGCGTAAAAAGTAACTATAAATAAGTTAATATTTCGTGACTAGCACGTGATTTTAATGTCATGTTTTAATTTGTTATTTAAATAATATGAAGGGGAAAACAAATCAGGATATAAAATAAATTTTCATAAAGGAGTTTTAAATATTTCACCATTTTTTATCAAATAACGCTCATTTCTTCAAATATATTGTAAATACATGAAGAAAAACTGCATTGATGGCAACGAGGCAATCTAACTTCAATATAGATTTCACCACACTTCTTGCAGTAACTCAAGGGACTTCAGATGATTGCTCAGGATTCACGTTCTGAGGAATCGCCTCGAGCTTGTCGAGAATATCACGTCGCATGGGTATCACGAACCTGTGAAGCACACATAAAACAACAAACTTTGCAACTTTTTTGCCTAGAGCAGCGGCCTTTAATAGTGAAAAAGCAGATGTAAAAAATCTATACAATTGAAAAGAATGTGGAGAATAATTATTTTTAATATTCTTCAACTTGAGACATCAACGTGATAAATTAATGTATTTATATAATATTACGAGGCTACACTCAGAAACCAGGTGTTTTTGTTGTGTTAGAAGGAGCTCGAAGGCGCTGAACCGGTTGTCATTCTTTCAGTGTGTCTTTTTCTCGTAGAGTCGGTTCGAGGAAACGACAGAAAGATAGTTTACAGATCGACGCCGACGTACCTTCGGTTAGCCGTACCGTCATCTGGTGTGTTTTCCCCAATCAGGTATCTCCCACCAGCGGAGCACTGCACTTCCAGTGACGAGCTCTAAGCTCGCGACTTGTTTCCCGGCTTGTGTGGTAGTGGAGTGCATGTAAGTGTGTGTGTGTTAGTAAGGGGTGAGGAGAGGACAAAGAAGAGAAAGGAAATATCGCGCGCGGTCCGAAAATTGTAGTGGCTGGATGCTCTGATCGGTAATTTTCCGTGGTTTCTCCGATAAATGCCAGACGAATACAGGAACTCCACACTGACAAACGAACCATGAACCGCGCGCGATCTTTCCATCCTCTTTCTTGCTCAATCCTACTGCCCAGATTCACATATAATGAATCGTTAAAGGATATTGTTTTTCCAAGATAGATGTATCCTTAAACGTTTTCTATTATTTTGCTCTGTATTGATATTTCTTTCTCATTTCTATTTGTCATTATTTTAATTTTGCCAAAGTTCATTTTAACCCAATTTTTTTGCAGTGTGTATTTAGTTCTTGAATTGTAGTTTGTATTTCTTGATGTGCGTTTCCTAATAAGACTATATCATCAGCAAATCTCAGATTAGATAATTTGTGTCCGTCCCCAGTCGGATAATTTAATTTTAATGAATGAGAGCCTTATCAATTACAATTACAAGAAGAAACATTAGTGATTCAATATTTAAAAACCAAGCAGCTTTGAAAGAAAATGAGTCCACTTGTATACAATCGTAAAACATAACTAAGTTTTGAGAAATAAATTATAAAACTGGATTGCTATTGGTTGTATTTTGTATCTAAAATACTTTTATGGAAGTATTTTGAATTTGTTATCTAAAATAATTTCAACGAAGTATTTTGTGTTTGAAATACATTTTTCAAGTATTTTGCACAACTCTGTAGGCATATTAGGAAGTTAGAAACTTCATTTCATAAACATTTAATATAATTTTAGGGAGAAAATGCTTCTGAAGTTAAAATTAATTTTGTACCTTTATTAATTTATACTTACGATTCACGCATGTAATTGAAATGGATGATATGCTGTTCTCTTGACATGAGAGTCTTCAAGGAGATGATTAAAAAAAAACTTGCAACTTCAAACCCTATAAATTAAAATTTATTCATTAAATAAATTCAGAAATCTTACTTCGCTCGTGGACTCTGCCAGCATTAGGACTCTATATACCTAGAATGTCTGAGTTCACACATCTTTTGCATTGCGTCCACCTATCCCCCGGATTGTGATCAACTCTAGCGCCTAAACTAATCGTACTACTTTTTTTTCAAAATGGATACTCAGTCGATCAGGCCCGACGCAAAGCTCGGAGAGTTTGAATAATAAAGGTATTCTTCAAATTTTAGGAGTACTTTACATGAAGCTTCTGGGTCATTTTCAAAATTTTCGCAAACATTCCTCCAAATGTTTTCTTTAAGTTCCTTACAAGAGTACAATGACATGCACTAATAAATAAGGCATACGTCTGATTTTGTCTGTTAATTCTTAATTTTCGAAAGTTACAAAGGTTTGAAATTTTTTTGGGTCCTTCCTACAGCTACAACCTTGAATTTGATATTTTTCCTTCAAATAAAATGTATTTTCCTTAGGTCTTTCTACACGCTCATGTGCATTTTTTAAATAGTATTTTTCACGCCTTATTGCGTGAAATATACGCAATATTAAAAAGTATCAAAAAACAAAATTCTCAGAAGGTTTCTTTGCATTTTTTGTGCGGATAGTGCTAAATGTATTGCATAAGATAACATAAACATGACTTTATTCTTTTGTTTTTTCAAAAATTACATAAATGTAATTTTCATGACTCTCACGTCGTCAATATTTACATTAGGTTTATTTCTTGCTACTTGTAATTACCCTTAAACTGTTCACAGGATATTCCATGATCTACTCTCATTCATCAGAATGAGCGCCAAGTGTATTTCAAATGGATCTTCAATTGAGGGGAGTACTTAGCGTGGTGCTACTTGGATATTTTCAAAATCACGGATGGCATATTTCATCGCTAACTTAAGGTTATATTGCTTTTAATACATGCATTTACATATATGCACATATGAAACGGCGCATCACTTTCTAAATAGTTCTCAACAGACAGTGCAAAAGCTTATATAAATTGGACTGTATTGTTCTTAAACATTAATCAGTGCTTCATTACTTGAGTGAATAAAAATTGAAACTGGAAATAAATACTGGAAGGACTTTTTTACTCAAAACACGCATTTATTAGAACTATGAAAATACTTTCAAAACGCAGATAAAATTTTATGGACAATTATTCTGAAATAAAATTGATTATTTTAGAATATTTTAAATAGTTTTAATTGAAAAGGGTATATTAAATAATCTACATGTATATAATTGCGGCACTTTCAATCTGATCCACTATTCATCATCTTCACTTGTGAAGCTTAAGTAAAAATATTAAATATCACTTACATATAAACAAGGAAAAAAAGATGAGGCATCGCACTGAAAGGACATAGTGGAAGAAAAACAGGAGGTAACACACGCCCACCCCTTTGAAGAAAACGGCTACGGCATGAACGATGCAGCTTAAAATCAAGTATGATGGACTATTCTGCAAAAAAAATCAAATATTTTAAATTAATAGGTGAAGTTGCAAATGTTCTCATAAGGATTATTTAATATTTATTTTCAGGCATGTCCCAGTGACCCATCTTTGGTGTTTAGATATAATTAAATTCGAATATATTAACATACCAGAAAAACTCCAATAAATATGAATAGACCAGTCAAAAACGTACAAGGTAGAGTCAACACAAGAATTAATTGTCTTAGTAACGTCATTACTTTCCATCCGAAAGAACGCCAGAATATGAGAAATTCTCGAGGTCCTGTAAAGAATATGACAAGAACATAAGGTATAAAATCACAGTTGTTATCGTAATTAGCCAGATAGCTAATAACTAAGCGGGTCTGTGAATAAGAAATACACATTTTGGTGTAGATGTTCTCATGCGCCATATTTAACTACAACTCATTTGTTTTTATTGTTATTAACGGACGACGGATTGTAAAATTCTTTTTCGTTTACTTAACTGAATATGCTCATTAATTCCATAAAAAATGTTGATTATCACAATTTTTATGGCATGCGTGCAATTAAAAGTCCACAACAGGCAATCAGAACTCAGAGAACTTATCGAAATCGCTTAATTATCAATCTATAATACAGACGTTTACAGATTGTTATGAAACATAAACAAAAATATAGCACGCAATATTACGCGCATCAAAAACATATAATCAATGAGCGAATGGAACAAAATTATAAACGAATAATTATTACCACTTCTTAGACAGTCACGTTAATATTTGTAGTTCAATAAGTTAAAATAGAAACTATTACTCTACTCATATTTGGCATCAATCATCCTAACCCAGAAGACGCTTTATATTGCGCAGGTATGTTTACTTCACCTATTTTAACGTGATGGCCCAGTGAGAGAAGGGCACGTTTTGGCAAAACTCCTTAATTTGTTTGGAAAATCAAATAAATTGTTTATAATTTAAAATATCGATATTCTCCTTTACTCGTCACGTCTTCAACATTAACAAGAATGATCATAAAAATGTTGCGTTGACTCTAGCTGATTAATGGAACAACATAAAATATTTAACATGAATAAATGTGTTACGTGTAAAACATTTGGTCTTAGCATATTATAAATATAAAAAATCTAATCTTCAGTTGTATTTACCCGCTAGTACCCCAGCAAAACGTCTGAGCCAGAACTGAATCGTCTTTCTCCTTTCCAACATAGCATGTGTTGTTCCCTCATACATGCCCTTACTTTTCGTATTGCTAAAGAAGTAATGCTTTCATGGCTTTGTCAGCTTCTTCAACCGGAGTGCCTGAAATAGTTTCAATTTCCAAACGTAATTCAACCAATTAGTCTCTAAGACATTAAGGTGAAAATAAATATACACTGCACGGCCTACTAAAATACGTATTGTTCAGAACCAATATGACGTCATCAGATACATACCTCAAATGGTAAAGATATGATGAACTTCTCAAAATTAATTTTTAATTAATAAAATTTTCTTGTACATACCATTCGTGCAATTAAACCACTCTTTTCGTTAATTTGTTACACTCGTTTCGTTAATTACTATAACGGACGAAGGCCGTTAACAATAGCAATTAATTCACTTATTCTTAACGCAGTGGCCGTTAGCCTTCACTTAATGACCGAGAGCAGCTTTGTTTCCGTAGTGTTGTCAGTGGTAACGCACAAGCGAAAAGACCACATAAATGGACGAACGTATCCGTGAGAACAGTGCGACTAAATGAGTCTTTAATGGGCTGTGGCAGCAGAAGACGAACTTGAGTGTCTTTGCTAACAGCACGACAATCCCACGACGTCATGAATCCGTGTTATCAGCAACGGACTGTGCAAGCTAGTGGTTGCTCCATAGTGTATGGGCTGTTTTTACGTGGAATGGACTGGGTACTCTTGTCCAACTGAACCCATCATTGACTGACATGATTATGTTCACCTATTTGGAGAACATTTGAAGCCTTTCATAAGCTTCATGTTCGCAAACAATAATGGAATTTTTATGGATGAGAATGAATCATATTATCGAGCTCCAATTTTTTTCGTGATTGAAGGACAATTCCGTACAATTGGAGCCAATGATTTCGCCACCCAGATCGTCCGATATGAATCCCACCGAACATTTATGGGATGTAATCGAGAGATGAGTTCGTGCTCAAAATTCAACATCGGTAACACTTTCCAATTATGAACGAGTGCAAAGGCAGCAGAGCTCAATATTCTGCAGGAGACACTTCGAGATGCTGCCCTTTGCCTGGCAAAATCAGGTCAGCTATTTGGAGGTATCTCGTGACGTTTGTCATCTCAGTGACCAATTAATAAATTGAGACCGGTCAGCTTTTACACTTTCCCGCATTTCTTACATCATCCTCCATCGGATCCCGAGCAGATGTAAGATATAGTGATAGCAAGAGGTAGAGAGAAGAACATGGAGATAGACGGGAGAGAAAGCGGGAGAGAGGGGAGGAGATAGAGGGAGACACCCACACACAGGAGCGAATCGCTCGTCCTTAGCGGCAGTCGCGCCATCGCGGCGCGCTGTTCCTCAGCTGCGGGGCTCCGGCCAGGTCGTCCACCTAAACCAGCTCTTCCTGATCAGCCATCAGCTCTTCCTGATCTCACGTACCGCTGCTTCGTTCGTTTGGTTGATAATGTCAGCGCATT
Organism: Gryllus bimaculatus; assembly: GCA_017312745.1. Taxonomy (NCBI): domain Eukaryota; kingdom Metazoa; phylum Arthropoda; class Insecta; order Orthoptera; family Gryllidae; genus Gryllus; species Gryllus bimaculatus. Next base: position 725,029 of record BOPP01000304.1, on the reverse strand, counting down.
GTTTCCGCCCACCCACATTTATCTACGCAGCGATTTGCATCACTTGGTCCGTAATGCCCCCAAACCTGCTTCTCACATGAATATTTCACCACTGCACCACAGACTTTGTGCGTATTTTTATGAAGTGAAGGCTATCGGCCACTGCGTTGTCCTTGGTAAGAGGTTAGACCTGAAATTAAGCATTATGGGCAGTCTTGACTCTGTGGATCTCGTAATTTTTAATTCCTTCACGTTTTCCGAAATGGAATGACCCATCCATCACACCGCGTTCAAAGGCTGTTAATTCCCGTCTCGCAACCGTAATCCGCCAGATATCTTTTCCACTTGAAGCTCAAATGAAATCTCTGCCAATTCACAGCTCCTCTATACATTTTGTGTGTGATGCTATTGCCATCTGTATATTTGCATATTGCTATCCCACGTCTTTTTTCACCAGGGTATATTTCGGACTTTGATTCAAATGTATTACTCTGTTAAAAATGAATAGAAAGTGTTCAATTTAAAATTATAACGTTTAAGAGATAATTATACTGCGTATTGCAACTTTCAGCTTTTTTATGTATTTCTACAAAGTATTAAATATGTACTATATAACCATTCGAAATCTATCATATCGTTTATCCTGTATTCACTTTCTCAAGCATTACTTTAGTGTGCGCGTGTGCGTGAGGGTAGACAATAAAAATTCTCCCTGAGAATATCATAATGTTTTGTGATAGATCCATGCTCAGTACTGATTGCAAAGTTTGGTGTAGATTGTGACTAGTGGGCGGTAACGTGACGCATTACAGTATGTAATAATGGTATGTATAAGTATGTATGAATAAAAGCATGTATGGACGTGATTAACCGCATGGGTATAGCTTGCGTGTGTCAGTAACCTATACGTTCAGTGCAGTGGGTGTATTTTGTAAATGAGGGAACTTAGAATGTTTGTAGGTAAGTATTCACGCGTGCGTAAGCATTGGTGTGTGTGTAGAATATTTGTTAGTATAAGTTTTTTTTAAATAGTTGTTAAAGATAATGATTGGTTTTTATATACATGAATATATAGCTTTTATATTATAATTTTGTTGTACTTTCACAAAGTAAATTAGTAGGAGTATTACAATCGAATAATTTAATATTACTTTTTCTATTACCATTTTTTTTCTTACGAAAAGGCCGCCTTGGGCCACGCGTGCCTGCACCCTGCATTTATCGGGGCTCAGGGAGTTTGTGCGCGTCATAGCGTCAGCACTACCGATCTGATGCTCGACTCTTATCATACAAAGTATAACATTGTATGGTACAGAAACATGGAAACTGAGGAAAAAAGAGAGAAATTAATGAGCCAACAAATGGATTTTTTGGGAAGAAGTTGGGGAGTATCTAAAATGGAACATATTAGAAACGAAGAAATTCTTAAGCGAATGAGGTTCAAAAATCAATATTAGATGAATTGGAAACGCGAAGGCTGAAATGGTTCGATCACGTGAAAAGGCTTGATTGAGGGAGATGGCCCAGAAACGTATGAGAGTGGTTTCCTTTAGACAGAGGAAAAACAGGTAGACCCAAAGAGGAATGGCAGAATCAGATTTTTAACGATATGCATAGAAGATGGCTAGAAGAGAACTGGAACGATAGAGTGGTATGGCGATTGGGATGCGAAAAACAGCCACAAGAGCTGTAAAACACTAGCAAGAAAAGGAATATTATTATTATTATTATTATTATTATTATTATTATTATTATTACACTTAGTATTTTTGTTATAATAAGGGATTGATAATTATATTCAATATTTCCTTTTATTATCGTCTGTTGTTACTACAAAATTTGAGGATTTATTTAATAAATTTTCTATGACGTCACAGTAATATTGTATTCCTTTAAAAACCTGTTTAACGATTTCTATAAGTTCATGTACAATTTAAAATCACCTTATGGAAGAGTCCAAAGCTTTTGCCTTTTTTTAAACTGTGACTTATATTCCTATTATCTGGCCTAATACGTACATTTTTCTGATGTCATATATTCAAATGATTTGTATGGTATATATACCGAGAAAGATCGATATATTAATCAGCGTAGGCTTTCATGACCGACGTCAGTATCGTAAGTTCTCTGAGCTGATTGGCCTGATTTTCCTGACGTTTCATCTGCAGTTGAGGCAGACGCCCTCAGGGGCAACCCATGGCAAGCCGGTTCAGAAAATAATTATAAATCTCGAAGTACTTACTCACTGTGTTATCTCCGGCGATAGTCCAACAAAGGTAAAAACATATTAGCTGAAAAATAACAATAGAAACACGTTAAATTTTTTCGTTGCGTCTATATACACGCAACGCAAATTCTGTGAACAAAATTTACGCAGTTAAAACTTAGATTCTTTCGGGATCACTATTTACAATGTGAGCCTAATAATAAAAAAATAGAAATTTGTCATTGAAAATTGCTTTATTATTTCTCAAAGTACTCTTCTTTATGAATAATACACTTTTGTATGCGTTTGAACCATTTGTCAGAGCATTTTTAGATTAGATTAGATTTATTAATAATTCTGCAATTAAGTGTGGGAACTTGGTGGCAGAATACACCAACTTAACATTATAGAACTTAACAACTATACAAAATCTACAAACTTTACAAAATCACGAACATTTCACCGCGCAATCTTTCATAGAACTCCACTTCACCTCACTTCACTTCACCGCACTGCGATACAGCGAGCTGTAATATCTTTCTTACTCACTCGTTTCTCTCAGTTTCACAACGTCACTACACTTAACGCCACTGCACTGCATATAATAATGATAATGATAATAATAATAATAATAATGATAATAATGATGATAATAACATTAATAACAATAATAATAATACTTAATTACATAGAAGACATAGTTAATTACACTGAATTTTATAAAATATATTTATAACCGATATCTACATTCATGAAACTAATTTATTTTTAATTTTACTCAGGCTTTGAGGAAAGGGATCAAAGATTGTCACAGGCAAACCGTCCCAGTCCCAAATAGTGCGATTCGCGAATGAATATTTCCCAACGACCGTTTTCTGACTTCTTGTTTGAATTTTGTGCATGTGATCCGCTCTGCCGAAATATGTATGTTTCCCTAATCGAATTTCTTTCCACGCTCAAAGGCCTGTGTACGTTTCATACATTTCATAGAGAAGTGACTTTAATCTCCTTTCGAGTTACTCCCATTCCCCTTCATTCTTGGTACCCCTGAAAGTAAATTTTGATGCTCTACGCTGGACCTTTTCTAGATTTCTTTGTTGCA
>BOPP01000304.1:704500-721364 GCA_017312745.1 Gryllus bimaculatus | reverse complement strand
TTCACGAAGGCCAGAAACATGAGTGGTCCGATTACACTTCCTTGTGGAATTCCTGACGTGACGCTTCTGGAGGTTGATAAGTAACTACCGATTCGAACTTTCTGTTTCCTGTTCCGGAGTAGTTAGTATGTCCACGCTACCACTTTAGTGTCTATACCCGAATCTAGTGATTTCTTTATAAGACGATAGTGTGGAACAACATCAAAAGCTTTGGAAAAATCTATTACTACCGCGTCGACCCTTTTCACTTCATCAACAACGTCGGCTAGGTCCTGTAGAAGTGAGACTAGCTTACTTTCGCATGAGAAACCATTTCTGAAACCGTGCTGACCCCGATAAAGCCACTCCCTGCCCTCCCATTCTTTCCTGATATAGCTTGAAATTAGATGTTGCTTCCTACGGGGTGTAGAGAAAGCTATGCAATGCTGGGAGAAAAAACGGCGAATTTTCGGAAGAGAAGCTCTTATTACAAGGCCCTGGTAACGAACAGTGGATAAATTCATTTGCTAAATTTAGAAAAAGATCCTCTATCACGTGGTGTAGCCACAATCTATGTTGTGGGCCCTTGATACCGAAAAGTCGATTGACAGCAAAACGGTCTTCAAAATAAAAGGATGTAGCCGTCGTTGTCCCTGCGAAAAGATCCACAAGTACAGAACAGTTTAAAAAGAATAAATCCCTTACTATACTCACAAAATGATATTTTAACACCAATCTGCCGAAAATCATTGAGTAATATTGCTCAATAGTACATGCAACAATAATTTTTAAATACACAAAATTTTCCTTCTATTACATTAATATATTTTGGGGGCCTCCATTGACCCCCGTCCCCCTACATCCGTGTTCCCCAGTCAGAAAGGGGTCTGTATTGCAACAGTTTATAGTGTATTGCACGACAATGGTACAAAATGCACTTTTTTGGCACGGAATGCTAAAATTACATTTTTTATATGAACTAGATATATCAAAACATTCACGTTACTTCGGTCACAAAATTCATGTAACGTATTGCCACTACGTATGTTCATCCACAGTGAAATTTTAACTTTTTTGCATTCTGTCATTCTTTGCACACAAATTCAGAGTATATCTTCATCTCTCGTTGACATACCAAGTGATTAACATTAAACGCCAACATACCCAGTATATGACAGCGATGATGATTGCCCCCTTTCGTAGAGAGAGGCACCAGAGACAGGTCTCGAACATGACCTCGGAGCAGCAAAGCCTCTCGCCCAACTCGACGAGGCGCTCAGTCCTACTTCCTGTCACCGACACCTCATCCAGAAAAGCTCACATCAAGATAGTACGACAGTGGCGTGTACTGTGGGCCACCGGGGCTGGCAGCGGGAACCGTAGAAAATTATGAAAATGAAGACAAACCATATTAAAAATAATTATAGAGCATATTAGTTTTCAATGTCATACATTTTTCAAAATTCTGAGTAGACAAGTTATCCTGAGTTCTGCATGAAATCGCTAGCTCAACGGCGCATCGGTCCTCTACGAGGCGTCAACGCCGAAGAAGCCTGCGCTCAGAGCACGTCCCCCTCCGCCGAGAAAGAGCACTTGTGCGGACCTCCGCGCGCAGCGCTACTAGCGACAGCACTTTCCCATCTGTATTACGCGTTACGGTGCGTCAGTGATAGGTTGAAGTATACACAGTGCGCAACTCATTCAATCTGAAATGCAGTAATTTAATAAGCGATTAACTCTACATCACCATTCAACAGAACCAACCCACAAACAATGTTCCGTGTTTTTCAAAAAACACTGATCCCTTTCTTACGCACGAGGAAATATACAACGATCTGAAAGACCAATACTCTTCCCTAGTTAGTGTCACTTCGTTACATACAAATAACCAGCCCATCCCGGTGGTAGCTGCAACCTTTTTAGGCGAACAATCAATTGAATGAACCCTCCGTACTAGTCAAATCTGCAACTTAAAGGTTATAATTGAAAGAAGACTGAAAACAAAAGAAATAATTCAGTGTCACTGTTACCTGGACTTTGGACGTTCCCAAATAGTTCTTACAACCAAATCTCTTGTATACATTGTGCGGAGAATCATTTTTCAGTAAATGTTCCCAGTAAGAATGACCCAACGAAATGTTAAAATTGCGAATGCACTCGCAGAACAGTTCCCCGTATTGACGAATGTCAATATTTTAAAAAACGTCAAACCAACCCAACATCCATACTCAACTTCACCCACACATCAAAACACCCACTACTTCCCTAGACTCCAAAGAACTTATAACAAAAAAATTTCACTCATGAATCATCATTTACGCGCCCACCTATTAATATTCCACCATATGCCCCAACTAACAATCCACAAAATAGTCCACTCTTCAACAACTTTCTGAGCACTCATTTTATCCATAATCATCAATCATATATTGACACACATAATCAATATTATTAACTCAGTTATTTCAATTATTATTCAAAACATAAAGTAATTACTTCTTATTTGGGCTCCACCGGTAGTGGCATAAAATAATTCGAATCATAAATTAAACCTTATGAACTAAAACGCATGTGGACTCGAAAATTCCTATTTTACTGGGGTGTAAATTTAAACTGATTTGGTACTTATTAATGATATTTTATATGAAGTAACTACATCGGTATGTGTATAAGCACAGAAAAATGAAGGCTGTGACTCTATTCCTTCTTTGAAAACTTTTTCTCTAAAAATCGAAATTTGTTAATTCGCATTCGATAGATATTTGCTTCCTTCCTCCACATGTATTTATAGGGATAAGAAACTCTTATCATAACTTTAAAGAACTGCCCGACAACCAATCCCCCTGACTCAAAGACCATTAATGAGCATTTACCCACTTCTGTCTGAAAAGCAAATTCATCTTTGAAATTCTTTCTCTCGGTAAAAAACATTTCTCTCTGACATAGTACTACGCGAACACGTTGAGATACTGACAGTGTAAAACGTGGAGCTACTAAATTGCTTTCAAACCCTCACAGAGCAAATCGTAAAGAAAAAACAAATTCTCCATTACAAATACCCCAACAATTCTACTGGAAAATACAAGAAAATAATTCCGAGCTGAAAAGTCGTTTCTATTTTCTAAAAAACAGTTTCTATTTGCATTGCCCTATTTTATTTTCACTAATAAATATAATTTGTTACCATTACAAACAATGCACGTGATATTCACTTAATTTTAATACATTGGGAGTCAAATGTATTAAAAGTTACTTAACAATAATTGTTACTGGAATAAAACGCATCATTCAACGAACTCGGTAAATATCTTATCAATAAAGATGACAATAAATAATTATCAAAATCTTACCTTTGTGAATAATGTCAATGATCGATAGAATATCAGAAATAAATATTCGTTGTATTGCGGACCACAATTTAATATAATACTTCATACAAAACCCTTCTGATCAGTTAAAACGACGAGCTAACATTACAACACAATGTCACAGTTGTATGAGAGCATAATTATATTACTTACTCGTTTTGAGTAGTTTCGTTTCGTTTTGTGTTGGCAAAAGCCGTTGCCAATCTTCACGTAATTGCACTGTATATATTGCAATTAGATGAAAAAACACTTTTTTAGACAGCCTCTAGTAAAAGCTGTTCTTGGAGGGCATGCAAGAGTACTAAAAGCTTAATAAGAGCTAAAAGTGAGATGATGTTCAAGTGTTCTTATAAATCTGTGTATGCAATGAAGAAAGACAACAGAAATTTACATCGTAAAGCAAGAAAGTCGACCTTTTCTTGACGAGACAGGAGAGGTCACCTCCTGAGGCCAGTAGGCCGACACAGGGAATCTTGTCATGAAAAGGGACTTTTGCCGTGTGATGTACAATATTTTCTTCGGGACACTTTTTAGGAAAGTTTTCCTGTAATTAAATAATACCACTGACATGAAATATAGTATGGTTATCACTCATTTGTTCTATAAGCATGGCCACATATGTACTTATTTATGGTTGTTCTTGTGTTTTCTTTAATAGTAAGGATAATGTCAGGATCTATCAATGTAATGGAACTTGAAATGGAAAGTAATGTATATAATAATAAATGTAATAAAGTGTATGTTTTGAACACATTAAAAGCACACTCAATATATTTTGGCATGTAACCTTTGCTCTGTAACTAGCTGATAGTTTGTTCCTAAGCTAGATGAAGACGTGGTTTGTGTCACAAATTAAAGCTCTGTAGGTGTTGACAAACAAAATATAAAAGGTTAACAAACACTAGTGACGAAAAAAAAGTTATTACAAAAATATGTAATGAACGTGCACAATGCAATGCTCCTTGCAATAATGCAATGCTCCTTGGTTCTTCGTAGGCAGCAATTACATGGTGATTGGACAACTACCAAACGAGGCAGTCAGGCCGAGTTTGGTAACCAATTGAGTATTGTAATCCGGTGTTACGATACGAATATCCTAGAACGTTTTATCCACTTTGCAAAAATTTGTTAATGGGAAATTTCGTCCTACGTCTTCATTTAGTATTCACTTTATTTCTCCTATAATTGCCTACACTGTCCTTAACAAGAACAATTGAAACATTCTTGGTATGTACGTTTTGACATGAGTGAATTTAGTTATGATTCGGAAATATAAATAGCAGCAAATGCTGCTGTAGAAATATTGTTAACCAACAAATCAAGAAAGAAATATGAGCGTCTTTAATTTTTAAAGATTGTGTGAAAAAAACGTTAATTACATGTCAGGAAAAAGTTTTAATTGCTTGCTTTTCTGGCGAGGCAGAGGAGAAACCAAAGAGCCTTTTGGACCCACTACTCTGTATTAAAGAGAACAAGATCACTTAACGACAATATTGATATCAGAAAGTGTCCTCAGTTTTTAGCGTTTTTAAAAGGAAAAGTGAAAAATATAAGACAAAGAAATCTAAAATTGTTTCAAAAGAAGCGTTGCAAAGTACGCCCTGAAGTCGTAATAGAAGTACATTCTCACTAGGGCTGTAAAGTACCTAATTGCAAAACTGATTGTTGTCCATAAATTATTTAACGCAAAAGAGGGGAGGGGATCTGAAGCAGCGTTGCATAGGGGGAGAAGGTATCAGTTAAGTGTTACGTAACATTGACGTATCTTTTTTTTACATTTTGCAATACTGGCTAAAATAATTCATTTCTTGAGACCTATACTAAAATATTAATTAATTAATTTGTTTTAAAAACATAAATAAACTAGTTATTAGTTGTAAATGGTTACAATAAATGGAAATATTTGTTCAACTTTATTATCTGTAAGAAAATATTCATGAAGTATTTCTAGAATCCATATGAACTGGCGCTGTAGACTCTCGCTCTTGCATCATCCACGACGGCGTGTGCACACCTTGTTATCACCCATTTCTCGTCCAAGCATTCTTCCTTCATTCACAACTTGCCCCTATCTTCTTGTTAGGTGCAGTCAGCATCGCCAACTAATTTCAATTAATTCATTTGAAATTAGTTGATTATCCTTAATTACGTGTATGTTCAGCGCAAGTAAAATAAATACAAATGGTTTTTACTGTGCTATAATTTATTTTCACTTCTTGTATTTACAAAGGGGGTGTTGTCACAAGCGATTGAATTTTGTTGTTGTATAGTTTAAAGAACGTTTAAAAGAATGGCGCTAATCTCATGTTGGTTTAAAACCCTCATTTTTCGAAAATTGAAAAAATTCAAATTTTTTTCGGCGTCTTCCTGCAACTAAAATAATAAGGATAGAAATGTTGACCCTTAACAAAATCTGTTCCTTATAGATAGATTTTGAAATAAGAACATGCAGACTTTTTTTAAAAATGAGTATTTTTTGCTTTGTTTTGCGTTAAATATAGGTAATTTTTCATTTTTGTTTAAACAATTCTTTTCTCAAAAACAACTCCATCGTTGTTGATGAAATTTCGTTGGTGGATAACCCGAAAAACATTTAAGAAAATGATGCGGGTTTCATGTTGGTTAAAAACTCTGATTCTTTTTTTTTAAATTTGTTCGGGGTCTTCCTACAACTACAATTATGAAGATACATTTTTTCATTATGAAATGTATTTATCTAAAACAAATTCTCTAATAAGGTCATGTTGAATTTTTAGAAACTATGACTATTTTTGAAGTAAATGGGCGTCAACGTTTGTCGCCCGCTCTGAAAATCCTGCCCTTCCTTATTGGAATTTTAGGTGTCTTGAAGCAGTTAGATGCTACGTAAGTTGGAATGTGCATATTATTTCATATTTCTTTGTTTCGTTTAATGGAAATTTTGTCATACGTTTACAAATTAATCTTTCAGAAATTATTTAAAACGTATTTGAAATAAATATGAAACAAAGATTGCTATCCTTCAGTCACATGTTCCCGCAGTTGGAGTTTTACAAAAAAATAATTCGGAGAGAAAATGTGATATAATTAATGGTATTACATAACCATTAATAATGGCGAGGTAATATGTGCTGTTTTAGCACCAGTATTTTCTATTATAATGGACACAAGGCAAAACTTATTAAAAGTTGACCAACTAAGTGACAACTCTCTTTTTCAGAAATCGTATGTTTTACTTCTTCTGCACATCCACGTTTCACACACCAAGGTACTTATGAGCTATTGTATTTTTAATACTCACAATTATTATTGTTCTTTTTCGACCCCGCAAGAAACATACTCACGTTTTCGATGGACTCATACATTTAAACCCCAAGGAAGTATGTTCTTCTTTTAGTTTCCTCCAGCATATAATCAATATCATGTTCAATTCCTCCGGCAAGAATAACCATTATTTCATCAGCAGTGAACCCCGCCTATGCCTGTCAGGAATCTTACCGCTGGCTGTTCGGCACGTAGCTGCGGTGCGGTGGCATTTGCAGATTCACAAAGGGGGGGGGCCCCCCCCGGGAAAAGGTGGAGGTCTCATGCGAGGCATTGCTTCCACTTGTGCTTAGCACTGCTATCGTGTGTTACTATTCTATTTATTAATCCAGATCCTTGTGTTTTCGACCCCCGACCGCTATCAGGGTTCGCAGGGCTAGGGAAGGCCATCATTTTTCTAGTCGTTTCTTTCCGCTCACTTTATCTCCTTTTCATCTCTACTCTTCTCTGCTATCCTTCTTTATTTCTCCTTCGCACTTAGGGGAGGGTGGTCTCTTTGGCCGTGGAGAAGGCAACTCTCCTGCATGGGCATGGGCATGGAAAGCCTGAAGGAAAATTCCCTGGTCCTCCAGGTAGGGGGTTGAAGCATTGGGACTGCCCTCCATTTTAGTAAAACCCTGAGTCACCACAGCAATTACAAAAAGTCCTAGTAATTTGCAAATTCATTGTACTAATATTCATTGTCATAATTTAAATCGAGTGCATAATTATGGCATGTATGTTATATTAGAAATTCAGACATTTTACAGATTGTTGAAACAAATTTGTTTTCTTTGGTCATGATCGGTGGAACATAGTATTATCAGGCGGTGGATTTAGATTAAATGCGTAATTATCTTACATTAAAACGACTTTGTTCTTCAAGATGGTCATCACAGAACGATTCTTTTTTGCGAGCTTTAACACAAATTACCTTGGGCCGGCGTGGTTAGTCGGGGTCGCTACGGTTGAAGGTTGATAGGGTTCGAATCCCGCCCGGGGCATGGATGGTTGTGTGTGTTCGCATACCGTCATTCCAAGTTTCGTACGATGATTTATGACCTTAGTTGTTGAAAAGGGACCTTAAATAAGTAATAAAAAAGTTACATTTTCCAACAAATTGTCTGAAGCGAATGAAGTCTGTAACTTGAAAAAAGAAATGGAACATTTTGAATTGGTTTTCCATGTACAAACAAACAGCAATTAACACTTTCGAAATACCTTTGAAGCCCTGCTCGGATTGGCGAACGGCATAGAATTTACTTGGTAGAGTTTACAGGAATTTAAAACTGTTCGGAATCACTATGATTTAAAATATAATTCAATAGAATTATCCCAAGCCTAGAAAGTAGAAGTGAAATTTATCGACAAACGAATGAAGAAAACGAAAAGACATTTTGACGTACTTTACGAGGATCAATGACTCACAGACGGCGAACAAAGAGACAAACTATTATCTAAGGGTGCCTAGTTATTGTCGATAACCAATTAGAGCGACGATTTGTTTGATTGAAAAATACAGAAGCAATTTTCAAAGTGATTCAGCCACAAGTTTTGATAGCTCTTTTGGACTTTAAAACTTACCAAGTATCTAAAACGCTTCACTCAAAATGTCCTGCTTATGTTACGGAAAACTTGTCACCTCTGTTATTGTCTTTGCGCGTTTTTTAGAGTCAAATTTCAAAACTAGGGCCTGTTAACGATCTTGCAATTTTTTTAATAATTTAATATTGCTCAATATTATCAAGTTTTTTCGATAGGTTTACAGTATTGACATTATTGTTTACAATAATTCCTGACAGCGACAACGCCGATAGAACGTTTTTAAAATTGAAGCTGATTAAAATTATTTAGAAAGTAGAATGGCATAAGACAATTTAAGTATTATATTAATTGAACACGAACAATGTGGATGGAAAATAATATTTCTACTGTCATTGGTAAATTGCGAAGAAAAGTCCAAAACTTACATTTTAAATTATATCGTGATTTTGCAAAAAATTTAATTTATTTTCTGCAATAATTTGTTTTCACTCTAAAACTTAAGTTAATAATCACAAAATTGTCTTAATAATGTAGCTTTAGATAAGGGGCCCCCGCATTTTGGCGGTCGGTCCTCTGTTGAACTTGCACAACTGTTGGGGTATGCATTTGATGACGTCTTATGGATTCTGAACAAGACTTCTTTTAGTAGGCCTTTTGGGTGTATATTTATGATAACCTTAGCGTCTTAGAGAACGTATGAAATAAGAAAGTTTGAAAATGGAGAATATTTAATGCATTCCGGTTGAAATATTAGAAGAAGCTGACAAAGCCATGTAAACAGGCTTCAAATTTCGAATTTACTGTGGCACTTAAGCGTCATTTTCTTAGAAATCACTCCAAATTTTTCGAAGAAAATTGCCATTTAGGACGAGATTTTACTGTTCTTTAATAATATTAAAATAATATTTACGCTCTGCAATTAGGAAATCGAAAAATTAAGAAAATGTCCAAAACACTTTAGGCAGCGATAGATGGCAGCAGGCAAAAATATGTGGCAAGTTTGAATAGTTAACCGAGACCAAAGGAAATAAAAAACTAATACGGAAACGTCTGTGCTATTCTGTAGCACCAGTATTTTTAATATGAACTGTTTTAAATAGACACAATTAAATATTATTATTAAAGCGCAAAATTGATGTCCATTAGTTACGTCATAGCTCGCTAGTCTGCCTATCAGCCGCAGCACTTCGCCGGTTCTTATGGGAGCTAACGAAAGGACGAAGTTTCACATTGTGGCCGCTAGAGCGCTGGTCGCCGACCATTCGCGAGACCTTCGGGGCGCTTTAATACTTTGGGAAATGACCGCCCTTGGGAAATATTGGACACTTTCTGGGATAAGAGGTATTGCAAATTCATACTGATGGTAATTCTTATATATATCTCGGTGCAGTTTGCTTAAAATAAACTGTGGAGAGAATTCTTCAAATTAACCCTCAAATAGAGTGAGTGCAATATACCTGTTAGTGATGCATCAGTAATTCTTTGTAACGTATAAACTACAATCTTAATTCTTAATTATTTCTGCTATTTACTGCATTTTTAGGTGATTATAGAGACAAATAATCCCTTTAAACTTTTTTAAAGACAATCGATGAAAACGAAGAAATGCAAAGTATTGCTTTATCAGTTTTTATACCATATATTTATATATTTCCTAACTGTATTGATAGCTTAAACTATATTATACGCTCAAAAAGAACAAATTCAAAATAGAAGTGCTTTTTCTAGAAGTACAAAAAATCTCTAAAGAACTGGAAGAAAGTAGTTCTAAAACGGACATCCAGGAAAGTTCACTCATCAAAAAGCACTCCAAATCACTTTTGCCCAGGCAAAAACTCTCCTAATATTTCTCACCTATATTTTTGTAGAGGCAGAACCAGAACAACTAGAGCAATTCATATTGGCACTGTCGTGGACGTACAAGAAGATATGTTCATTAAGATCAACTGATGTACAATGTAGAAACTATTTCTAATTCTTTGAATCACGAAACGTTCAAGCAAAAATATTTTGGGATAATCATTAGAACTAATAAAATCGTATCGCAGCATGAGGTGTGTGAGGCCTGCGACATTTTACAAAATCTGTAATATGCAAGAGCGGTTCCAGAGACGAATGTTGGGAGGGGAAATTTCAAAGTGTTTCGGTCGGATGTGGCAAGCTACACTCAGCGTATGCTGTGATACAATGTTATTCGTTTTAATAATTATCATGAAAGTTTTGTAACAAGTTAAAATTAATAGTTACTGAGAAATTTTAGGGGGGAAAGTTCCCTCATATCCCTCCCTGTGGATCCGCGTCTGTAATATGACACATTCGACCAAAACATTTTGAATTTACCCCCCCCCCAAATTTCGGCTCCGGATCCGCCCCTGGACAATCCCAATACTTGAGCCAGTGTGTTCTAATTGAACTTAAACAGAAAGTTGTCTTTGCTATTTGTGTGTCGATTTCTTAGAATAAACTGAATGGTTAGGTAGCCAAGGTAAGGTTTATATATTTTATTAACGTTGAGAAACATTAATAATGTATGTTAATATATATTTACTACGGGAAGATAATTGTAATTCTTGACGTGTTAAATAAATCAATATCTTCTTTAAATAACCCTGACGGTAATCGGTGGTAGCGCAATTTATTGTGAAAGCTGTACCACAACTTCCAAGGATTGGTGTGAAAAGAAATCTTCAAAAATATATTAATCCAACTTCGCAAATAAGCAGTTTCCTTGCGTGGGACGAGTGCGCAGTACATTTAATAACGATCATTGTCATAAGTTGTGAACGTTTTGTACCAGTGATCGTGACGAACAACGCTGCTGGTACTCATGAAGTAATGGAGAGGTCTAAGTACTTGAATTCAAAGCCTCTTAAGACGAAAAGTTGTATGTTTGGATCCCGGCATATTTGCGAGCACCAACCGGTCGAGGAATGGTCGGCGAGCAGCGCGCCAGCGATCAGATGCGGAACGTGCAGCTGCAAGAAGAAATGGCCCAAGCGCCGATCCCTTTAGGCATACTAGCGAGCTATGCTTATACAATAATCATTTATCCTCAAATACAAAATATTGTGAAACAAATCATACAAATAGCAACTGATTTTAAAAATAGCTTTATTTAAATCAATTCTGAGATTTTGAATTCAAGAATTTAGGGACTAAAAAGTCAGTAATGTTATCTGTTTCTTTCTTTACACGAGTCTTCGTTCCACAAACGTTTTAGTAAATTTACAGCACTAAAATGTCCCCACGACCTGGAATTTGACCCTGAACATACTACCGAAAAGTACCTAATCCCTTCAGAGCGTGATTCATGCGCCTCTCCAATTTCTTCTTCTTCTGCCGAGCCCTTTTGTTCTGCTACCATCACGGAATCTAAAATTTCTTTGCAGGGTGGTGGACTTTGCATGAAACCAAATTTGAAAATTCTTGCCACTCGTCAGAGGTATAAATGCTCATGTTCTGCTCTTCCTCATACTGCATTTCACGTTCATATAATCCTGCTTTTTGGGATGTCACATCTGATCATTATTTTGCAGCAACACAAAAGTCTAAAGTAGAATTAAATCATTTATCTGGTTGCATGATTCAAAACTTCTCTATACTGTTTGGTGAAATCTTTTCATGTAGAATTACTTCAGGCTTTTAATAATACCCTGAACTATAGGCTGCAGTTTGGAAGTCACGGTGGGAAGTGAATAAGTCGGACTGCTTTCATGTTCTGAGTGTATTTGGGGTGGGTGGGACAATTGTCGACAAAAATAATGATTTTCCTATTATCTATCTGGAATTTTTACTCCACATCCCTTAACCAAGATTCAAAAATAGAACTAGACATCCACGACTTATTATGTTTGTATTCTACAGACAGGGATTTCACTCCTGAAAAGCATCTAGGCTTTGCTGATTTACCGATCACCAAGAACTTCAACTTTATCAGTTCCTCTTATATTCGCTAAAACATCACTATTATCCTATGTTCACTTATCTTCCTTTAACATTTTTACCGTAAAATGTTAATGTTTTCTCAGGCAAGCATTTGAAAAATAGTTTGGTTCCATTAGGATTAAACACATTAGGAACTCTAGCAATCGAGGTCTTTTGTAGTTCTGTAGCAATCGAGTATGGATACTGAGTTAATAATTTTCACAGTCTTTCACACTTGCACTCTCGCCAGCAACAATCTTCTCAACATTTCCATTCCGGTGTTTGAAGTTTTCCAGCCAACATGTACCAGCTCCGAAAGACTTAATTACTAATTCTTGATCATGTGTTTGTGCCTTTTCCTTAATTAATGATCCCCGAATGTAGAAATGTTCTTGTCCCTAGCACACTTCACCCACTGCAACAATACTTCTTCCGACTGCGGGTAACGTGAACATTTTATTATTTTCTTAGAGGTTCAAAAGTGGGGAACGAATTTTGATTTTGTCTTATAAAATTATTGAAAGTGTACTTTCAGCAATTCCTAATTCATCCGAAATAGGTTTTTCTTTCTCTCTCCTTTCTACACTTCACAAATTATTTTTGTTTTTAATTTAAATTTAATGATTTGAACACCCATGTGTCCATCTCCGTGATACATTGTACCAATTCTTGACACAAAATATTGCTTCCCGAAGAGCTAGCACGACTGCGTGGGGCTTCTGCGCCGGCCTGGAGAGCAGTATAAGATTCTCTTGTCCAGGCATTCAGCGCGGACGGCAAGAGTGAGGAGAGAAGCTGTCAGTGTTCCGTGGGAAATGGCTCTGGATTTCTAGAGGTGAAAACAGACTTCGAGGACAGACAGGATCTTCGAGTTAAAAGTATGATTATCACTCAGGGGAAGAATATATTCTTTCGGGTTATCTAGAAATTTGTTGTGTCAAATTTGAGTTAACGACCTTACACGTAAAATACGAATAAGGTGGCCAGGAATGAAAACTTACTTCGACGAATCAAGAATTCGAGTGATCGAAGGTGGAGGTATCGAGGTTTGACTGTAGTTCCCTTCGCCATCCACACTTTTCCCAGCGACCCTGCCACGCACGGTACGTGTCTCGGAAGGCTTCCACCGGACCTCGGCGAGGACCCTCATCAGGGCATCAGTCGATCCAAAGCGGACTTCTCCCAGGGCGGCCTCGATCACCGGGGAAAGAAAGAAGTCGGCCGGAGCCCTGGCCGGCATGTGCTTGCCTGATACGAACGCGTGATGCGGTGTGGCTTGGAGCCTTGTCGTGGTGGAGCTTCTAGGAAGCGGCGATTGTCTTTCTCACTCGAACAACACTTTTTTCAACCTTTCAAGAACATCGACGTAGTGGGTAGCGTTCACGGTTTGGCCTTGTGGAACGAACTCTCTGAGAACTACACCTTCGGCATTGAAAAAGACAATCAACATTGCATTCACTTTCGACGTCCTCGCCCTTGCGTTTTTTGGTTTAGGGCGCTGTAAGGTGCCATTCCAGAACGTTTTGTTTCTGGGACATATTCAAATGCCATTTTTCATCCCCGGATATGACACTGTCCGAAAATCAGGTTCAATTGGGGAGAGGACTTTCATGCTGAATCCGTTTCTACACTCAGTTATTGGATGCAAAAGCACACCCTGGAGAATGAGGTGAAATGATAATGATGATGAAGGATTAAATGGACAATCACAGATAAACAGACAAATTTTGCCATGCCCAAGGCGAAACTCGAACTCGTGATCCTTCAGCCCAAGACCGCCAGTGCACTACAGCCCTAGCAATCTCGGCTACACGAATTGGCATTATTATTATTATTATTATTATTATTATTATTATTATTATTATTATTATTATTATTTTCCTTTGCTTCCCTCGGCCCTGGCCCTTTCCGTGCCTCCATTGGAATAGAAGCAAAACAGCTTCCACGTGTACGTGCGGGCTCGGAGCAGCTCCCAGACAAACACTGTCAGCGACAGTGTCAACCCCGCGCTCAGCAACTGCAGATGCGGAACCACGTCGCCCAGGACCCAGGGGCGAGGCCCGGCGGCCAGGCTCTCGTTCACCCACAGGACGTGAAGCCACTCGTCTCCGAAGATGCGGAACCAGATGGCGCTCGTTCTGTTGTAGTCGTTGGCCCACTTGCGCATCAGGCCGAAGGCGTGAAACTGCAGGATCTTCTCGTTCACGGCGTCCGTCCAAGGCCAGTTTCTGCGGAAATTTAGGGGTGACATTCACGTGAGTGAACAAGCACATGAGTATTTAAATAAGATTTCATATTGAAACGTTTTCGGTTAAGGTCAGTATATGAATTATTATTTAGTTATCTACCGTAAATAATATCAACATTATAATGAAACATTTGTATTAGATGATAGCATGCAGAGAACGATTGTAACATTATGAACCGTTGTTCGTCATACGTTTGCAAATATCCTAACTCGGGCGTCATAGTCGCGTAATACAACACGTTCGCGCCGCCGGGGAAGCTCGGTGGAGGGGGCTGCGCGAGCACCAGGCCGGGCAGAAGGAGGGCAGGCTTGAACTGGCGGTTGCGAAATGCCACTCCGCGCTCGTCCTTGATGCAGTGGTGGCGGTGGCTCGCGCAGGAAGACTCGCCTCGGGATGAGAGAAGAGGATAAAGAAGGAGGAGAACCCTTTCGTAATGGATTGAAAATTGCCGTACAAATTTGAAAGGAATGGCAGTGAACGACGATTTTGAAGATTATAAGAATTTTTATGGTGGCATCGTTCATCGCAGCAACTAGCTTTATTTTCATGATGTGTAAAATCCTCCGGCCATGCACAACGATCAAGAATGTTTAAGAAAAGATATCGTTTTACCAAGTCCAAAGTACACGACTAAGTAACGTTGGTGGCAAAATCCAGCTAAAGGGGTATACCGATTTCCCACTATTTAAGACAGTGTTTACGATACTACAACTATTTAAGTAATTGTGTAGATTCGGTTACCCCCCCCCCGGTGCCTAAAGACGCATGCATATGACTAGTTCACGGCCAGCTTGATGGGACGTTTCAGGCAGGATTCAAGTGTCTGGGATACAGCCAATGCCCTTTTGCCACGCGAGACGTTGCTAGCGTATCACCACTGGAGAAGTCGTACGTATGTTAAGTATCGTCTACGAATACCAAATGTGGATAAGCATTTCCTTATCAAAAGTAACTTATCGTAGCTTAAGTATTCTATAAGTGACGACTGTGAATGCGGGCCTTAGTACCATATGAGTACCGAGCCCGCGCCCCCTCCAGGACTGGCATACGACGGCCGGTCACCCCCGCCCAGCTGCCGCGAAGTTACTGTTTGTCGCATGTGCACCGAGGACCAGAGCCTGTAATTTGAAGAGTACAAGTCGAAGTAAAGTAGTAGCGAGTTAATAGTAATTAGTTTTGTGAACTGGATCAGGCTCTGGTTATTGTTCAGAAGGAACTGTGATGTGTGATAAGTATTTGGACATTACCTGGTATTGGTAACTGGCTTTAGAAATGGCTTTTTCTCCTGGATATTCGGAATATTGGCAGTGTTTGGTACGGATTTAGATACGGAAAATTGCAAATATTTGTCGAAATGAACTTTTTTGTTGATACTTGCGATGTCTTATTTGGAACATTTCACATGCGAATTCTTACAATGTAAGAACAAAGTTCCGTAGGTAGAGGGTCGCGAACGACTATGGAGTTGTTTTTCGTGAACCACGAACACGGAAATTGCGCCTCCACCAGGGCAGAGTATTTAGGGCGAGGGAGTAAGTAAGAAGCTGGAGCAGAGAGTGAGAGAGGGAATGGAAGGAGATGCATTGCTGTAAATAGACACTGCTGTGATTATTACATTGCCACGATAAAAGGTAAATCTAAAATATAAGTAGTAGTTACACAGCAAAAGACTGGTTATTTATTATTGTACGTGAACCTGTTTGTGTGATTGTTACAATCGTGTGAATTGAAAAGAATAAATTTACTGCTACCATTCTACGAATCATAACAACATACGCATAAGCAATATTTTAATAAAATATTAGTTTTACTAAAATAAATAAATAAGTAAATAATTTTTAAAAAATTAATAAGTAAATAATTTTTAAAAAAATTAATAAGCAAATAATTTTTAAAAAATTAATAAGTAAATAATTTTTAAAAAAATTAATAAGTAAATAATTTTTAAAAAATTAATAAGTAAATAATTTCTAAAAAATTAATAAGTAAATAATTTCTAAAAAATTAATAAGTAAATCATTTCTTAGAAAAATTAATAAGTAAATAATTTTAAAAATAATTGAAGTAAATAAGTTTTTCACAATTAATAAGTGAATAATTTGCTTAAAAAATTAATAAGTATAATGTTTATAAAAAATTAAATAAGTGAAATATATGTTTAAAATAAATCTAAGTAATAATTTTTAAAAAAATTAATAAGTATAATTTTAAAAAAATTAATAAGTGAATAATGTTTAAAAATTAAAGAAATAATTTAAAATTAATGTACAATAATGTTTTAAAAAAATTAATGAAGGTGATCATATGTTTATTTATAATTTAATTAAGTCAAATATTTTTAAAAATTATAGTGAATAATTTTTAAAAAAATTAATAAGTGAACTAATTTTAAAAAAAATTAATAGTGAAGTAATTTTTAAAAAATTAATAAGTGAATAATTTTTAAAAAAAATTAATAAAGTGGAAATAATTTTTAAAAATTAATAAGTGAACATTTTAAAGAAAATTAATAAGTGA
>BOPP01000304.1:684682-694682 GCA_017312745.1 Gryllus bimaculatus | reverse complement strand
AAGCGAGCTGATGTTTATTATAATAATTACATTCCGTTTTATTCCATGCACATATCATTATAGCCCAGTTTCTGAACAAACCATTCCAACAATGCATTCTACATACGTGAAATACTGGTTCCCAAACACACGTCATTAACATGGCGTCGTCATCGTGCCTTTTATGTAATAAGATATTTTGCTGCTCAGCTCCACATAGGTGGTAACACTGCACCAGTCGGTGTTACTCAAGTCCATCGCCACCATTAACACATGCGGCCATCTGTCGCCCCCTCTACGTGTCATCGCTACCTACATCAATGTCTACTGTGTTGCAGTCGCTGGAATATTGACGTGACAATTTTGTTTTGTGTTTGTACTTTACAGGCATAATAACTTCTCAACCTCCAACTGTGGAATAATGTTATGTAATCATTAATCACATTAATTTTTATGTCACGATTCCTTATGTGTATATGCAACACTCTCCAGATTACTTTTCTCTAATTAACTTAATAATTAAACTATACTTATTAACTTCACTCGTGCCTATTAATTTTCAAGTGACGGTGACAGAACCTGAAATAATCAACTATCGAGTTTAAACGAGGCTGACGCTCGTAAACAGTCAGTTGTCCTTCGTGAAGGTAAGTAAAGGGGGCTAATGAAGGATGTCAACGGGTCACACCCTAATTTGTCCTAAGTCCAGTGCTTTACATCAACTCCACCAGATACCGTGACGAAAAAGTTCAGGATGCTCGACTATAACGAAAACAAGTGTTTGTGTGATAAAATGTTCAATATTTTCAAGAATCTATTCTTTCAACTAACTGAAGTACCCGGGGTTGCGTGCGTATTTATTTATCGCAATCTTTTTAGACAAGCGATGTAATGGATTATAGAGGATTTGTTCTATATCCTTACCTTGCTCTTGGGCTGCTACAATCACTCGTCATTGCTGAACAATCGTTTTGGGCAGCTTTAAAAACAGTGTATTGCGGGTTGCAAACCTGTCAAATTGTCGTATCAAATCCCTATATCATTTTTTCAGGGATTAATTCGGAAAAAAATATTTCTTAGAGATTACGTACTGTGACGGTCCTTTCGGACTTGTCACAATGATTTTTTTTAAAGTTCCGAAAGATCTCGGTGACAGAGGACAGCGAGCGTTTTTGTTTTTTGAAATAAATCGAAAGACTGGACTAACTGGAGGAGACACAAAGGGATGATAGATGCCGAGCCGACAACATGGTGTAGCATGTGCTGGTAATTTTTGTGTTTTGGAGAGATTGAAATCCTACCAGCTCTGAGGAAGACCACGACGAAATAGTCGAAATGTCGGCAACACAGCCTTCAACGCAGCACCACCCGGACAGCCAAAATCATGCTTATCCGCTTATCCGCAGAGCTTATCGGCGTCTACGTATGAGATCCCACCTTCCCCTATGGTGGAAGTGTCTATTGTAATGACGGCGAAATGTGTCCAAAAGTTTGAAATGCTCAAGGCCCTGAATAAATTATAATTTTAGTGAAAATTACAAAGCAATAAATGTTTAATGTATTGAAGAAAGGAAACCAACAGTTTCAATTAAACGACCCGTTATCTTCTTGAGAGATAGTGAGCGGAGCAATGGGGGGATTAAATTTTAAAGAGGGACTCACATCGCTTAAATCGTTTGGATTATAGCAATTTGTCGTCAAAATAAACATTCCGTAATTGCTCTTTGGTTTAATCTGACCGTGGAGAAGATGACTAACCGTGTAATGATACAACTGAAAATATTACTTGGGACGTGGTGTCGTGGATGCTTCTTGGCTACTCTGCTGGGATGTGCTCAATAGTATAACCTTCTTTCGTCAGAGAAAATGTATTTATTCGTGACATTTCTCTTATACGAAACCCTCATTCTCTTTCCACCCCGCCGTCGTATCCCTCCGCCCCAGGTTTAAGTCATCGGTCCTTTCCTCTGAGCTTAGTAGCTGTTTTGAATCTTGCACGGGACTCTGCCGGGTGAAGATAGCTTTGTCATCAGGTTCTCAAAGAATGACTTTGCGAGGACGATAAGTATTAGTGCGCCAAAAAAATAGGATGGCAGGCAACGGACGACGAGAGAGTCAATGAAGGGGAGAGCTCGAAGATGTCCTACAGCCACCGATTGTTTCTATCGATAATATACAGGATGCTTCAGATCAAATTTTGAAACATCTAAAACAGATAGGGATGAAAGTTTATAATTTTTTTCTGAAAGAACATGTGGTGTGATTGTCATATAAGGAAATTACACATGAGATATTTGACCCTGATTGGTTGACAATTCATCATACATTGATTGGATGGGACACATACTAACGCAATCAAAGAGTATTTGTGTACCTCTCAAATACCAGTGCATGACAGTTGTCTACTAATTTGAGGAAATGTACCAAATAGCGTACATGTAATATTTTTATACTCGTATGAGATTTCTAACCAATGTGAACTGTAAAAAAGTGATCTTCAACCCCTTACCCTCCATGGTAGTTGGTATAATTTATTCTGAACCATTCTGTTGTATATTGTTCTGCTGGTAAACTGGCTGAGTTTAGCTCCGAGCCAACACTGCTGGGATTCGGTCCGGTAGGTTCTAGGGTTTGAGTCCTGCTGACGGTGGCAGATTTTGACCATCTTTATAGCTAGTTCGAATTCAGCCACTGTCTGGAGCCGAATTCTAGCGTCCGGCTGCTGTGATCGTTAGTTTTCCGTGATTTCTCCGATCAAAACGAGGCGAATGGAGAAACAGTATCCTAACAAACTGACCACCGTCCACGTGCGATCTTTCCTCCCCATTCGCTGTCTTATCCTCGCCCCTTACTTACTGGGGAATCAGTCGGGAGCTTATGGCTTAATCCGGCTGGGGAAAGGCCCGCAAGCCCACGTGCAGGTGGGCGCCAGTGGGGGTGGGGGTGGAATCAGCGCCTCCCAAATGGGGCCAAGGGCCCTAGCGCACCTGGTAGGTAACGACAATGACGATGGCGGAGGCGAGCAGCGCGGCGGCCAGCTGCAGGCGCTGCGGCGTGGCGCGCACCCTGTCCTGCGCCGGCCCGCCGCACGAGGAGAAGGCGCGCAGGACGGCGGCGATGGCGCCGGCCAGCGACTCGCCCGCCACCACGCGCCACGCCAGCGCGTACACCGCCGCGGCGCCCAGCAGCGCGCCCCAGATGGCGGGGCCGAACACGCGCAGCGGCAGCGACCAGCTCGGGAGCGGCTGGGCGTGAGGCACCAGCATCACGGTCTTCTCGATCACGTGGGACGCGCCCAGCGTGTCCAGCGGGAGGTCCCCTGAGGCGGCGACGTGGACGGGCGCGAAGTCCACCTCGCCCGTCACCATCGCGCGGTAAAATCGCTGCGTATACCAGTGCGCGTATTCGGCTGATTGATTGTGCCGAAACGCACGCTGTAAAAGGAGCTGTGAGTGAATGTACTACAATCATAGGTTAGTTACAAAATATTCCCTGTACATACACACGATAAGGAATTATGCTGAATATATACCATTTATAAGAAACCATCCACACAAAATTCCATTTCTAACGTGTTTATGGTTATGAATTGCTGCCAGATCTGCATAAAAAAGATTAATGACAAAAAATGTGAAATTGTCAGGTTGTGGTACACAGCTGAGGAAAGTCAAAATACACATTACGTTGTCAACATGCCGATGTATCCATCGTACATAAATCAAAACTGTGACCTATGCACTTAAAAGTATTCATGCCAAAGAAGGAAGACAAGTAACTTTTCTTATGCTGTAAACTATAAAATGGACGTACTATTACATTTCGGTAATGTAGAAGTACCTCTACTCTTTAACACGGTTTATTAGAAACATTCAAAGTTAGATCCTAGCAAGACTTTAGTTTCATTTATAAAACAATGCTTTGCAATGTACGGACTTTCCAACTAGCATAGACTTTAATAATATTGTTAGCTATAGAGTTAATAGCTTTAAGAGTTTGGAACGGATATTTTTATTTTCTGGGGGTACTTACATAAAGCCTCAACCTTTTCAAAATTAGCGCAAAAATGGCTTCAGATTGTTTGATTACACTTTATCCTTGGATATCGTACAGAACGCCTAAAATAGCACAGATCTAATTTTTTTAAATCTGTGAAAATTATCTATAATATTGAAGATAGGTTTTTTCTTAACAGAATTTAGTGTACAAAGACATCTTCAAATAAAGTCATATGAACTTTTTTTAAATGAGTAATTTTCGCAAAATTTCTGTTAGAAATTTGTACAATTGATTTTTTTCCACAAAAACAGCTTCAATTTTTTATAACTTTTTCCTCTGATAGAGAAAAAAAGCTTAGAAAAATGGCTTATGCCTCATTTTTGTTTAACTTCCTGAATTTTCGAAAATTGCACCATTTCAAAAAGGGTCATGATTATTGTAAACAAAAAACACAAATATGACTGAAAATAAGAACTCACTTTTCTTTCCATTTCGCGGTACACTTTTGCGTTCTGATCCCAAACGAAATTGAACCTCGCAGCCAACTCGTTGAGCATCATGTAATGGTAGCCGCAGGAGGTGAAGACGACGCCGTCGGCAAGTCGCTGCAGGCAGGCGTAGGGCATCGTGGCCGGGACGAGGGCGTTCACCGAGCTCTTCCCCAGATCGCGCGCGCGTCGCGCCGCCAGCGCCGCCGCCTCCCTCGCCGCCGCCCCCGCGCCCGGCCAGCGAGTTCAACTGCCGCCACGCGCACGATGCGTTCATGGCATCCGACATCACTTCTGTTTAGACCAGCTTGGTGATGGGGCAACGTACGCATAGTGCAACTAGGTCTAAGCGAACTCCTTGATCCCTCCGTCATGTTCGTGACAAAGGTAAATTTCCAAATAACATCAAGTTTCACCTTATGAACACCCTCATCTCTCCTGATTCATGCTCTGCTCGATAACTTCTCTCTCTCTCTCTCTCCTCCTCTCCTCTCTCTCTCTCTCCGATGCTCTTCTCTCTCTCTATATATATATATATATATATATAATAATATATATATAATATAATATATATGGAGAGCAGAGGAGATGTAGGTGTGTGAGTGGTGTTGTTGGTTGTGTGTGTGTGTACGAGCGCAATCTTTATGAATGAATGAGGAACTGACATACTAAACCCACCATAATGGCGAAAGCACCCAGATGAGTCCACGGCCTCCCTCGGGCGTTATTATGGAGCTGCAGGTTCGATATTGTCCAAAGAGTTCCCTCGGCGTGATGTTCGGAAAGCCAAAAGGGCTATACGCTGGGAAGAGTTTGCAGACGAGCGGTAGTGCATAAATAAACTATAGTGAAACCCTCGGGGAACAATAGATGGCAGTCGAGAAGTGTCGTACAGCCGACCGAAAAGACCACCCTCTGTTTACATATATCATCCTCTGTTTACTCTCGAAGTGCAATAGAGTCTACGACAATATCAAGTATCATATTTCATATGAACGAAAAGATTTGTGTACCAGACATCTTAGTGGTAAAATGAGCTCGCCAAGGCGGACATTCTGTAAAACTTAAGGGAAACGACAGAATGCATAGAAAACGAAACCTTCTCGTTTGAGACTTTTGAACAGCGGCGAAGGAAGACTTCGCCCAAACTGCTTTGGAACTAATGACAGTTACAAGCCGATACAACTTTATTGCGCTCTGGAGCTCTGGTCAAGATGCCTTTTAGTGGGTTCTGGCCGTCCGAACTGTTCCTGATAACGTAGCTTAGATAAACTGAAGATTTTTACGGTATTTTAAACTTTTCACTTATAACCTAGTATTTTGATCCCTCACAATTATCCTTATCTAACTGTTATGAAACAGATGTGTGTGGTGCGAACTGGTGACGAGGGATGGTATCATCCCCTAAAAATTACCGCATCTCCCTCAAACCAAAGTGGGATTTTGTTTGCATTGTTTTACTTTCTTGAAAATGTGTAACCTGTTGTTGGTTCTTACGTCAAAAACAAGATGGTCGGATGAAATATTGACTTGGTGGAAGAGGTTTATAACATAAAGAAGGAATTTAATGTTCAAATATATTCAGCGCGTCATCTATAAATTGTATTTATCTTAGATTTTGCAGCTTCCAAATAAAATTAAATGTATTTTGACATAAAGACTGCTTTCTTACGTGGAGATCTGAAAGAAGATATTGATATGTATCAACCTAAAGAATTCAATGATAGCACAAATCGAGTTTGTAAGTAAAAGAAAAAGCTAAATGGTGTGAAAGAAGGTCCGAAAAACTGGAATGAGAAGTTCTCGTATATTTGGAGACATTAAGTGTTATTAACTTACATGACAAACTTGGAAAAGACATAACTTCATCAAGAACTAATATGACGCTGCTCTACTTAGTCACTATATCACGTCCTGATGTAATATAAATTGTAGAAAAGAGTTAAAATGGAATCGATGTATGGATTTTTAAGAAAATTATATTTAAAATAACATTAATTAATTTAATATATTTTTGATTCATTCCTGTTCTGCAATATTTTTTCTCGTG
Organism: Gryllus bimaculatus; assembly: GCA_017312745.1. Classification (NCBI taxonomy): domain Eukaryota; kingdom Metazoa; phylum Arthropoda; class Insecta; order Orthoptera; family Gryllidae; genus Gryllus; species Gryllus bimaculatus. Next base: position 688,169 of record BOPP01000304.1, on the reverse strand, counting down.
ACACGTAGTTGGTGGGATACCTGTATATACGTCATTACCCTCAAGTAGAAATTATGCAAAAATTACTTGTGTTCTTTTCAAAAAACGTACATGATCTTTTTTAATTACCTGATTTTTCTTTAACAGATTTTGTTTAAAGAAAAATCTCAATAATAATTTACACAATATGAAGTAAATTACTTTCTATAACATGATTTGTAGTCCGAATTTGTGCCAAAAACAAATGATTTACGGCAGAAAGTCTGTCCGTCAATGAACAATTCGGGTGACTAAACCGTTGACAAGATTTTAACCAAAAGTGATAATAGGTGATCAATCTGTCTCGTGTTACATACCTTTGGATTTGAAATTAATATTGTAATTTTTGATATACTTTACACGAAGCATCAATGACACTTCGAACTATTCTCAGAAATAGCTTCAATTTATTTATTTATTTCCACTTATATTAAAGTACGTTATATAAATGGCGCAATTCCGAGATTGTCAATTTTGTCTGATTTTTCGAAATTTTGAAAAGTTTAATTTTTCCCTACAATATTGAAGATAGAGATGTTTAATAATGATATTACTTCGTCAATAATTGGCTTTTAAATGAGGTTATGTTCAATTTTTTTCAATTTATTGAACATTATCACATAAGTTTGCTTGAAATAAAGGCAACTTTAAAAACAATATTTTAACGTAAAACGTCTCCAAAGCTTATCTTTAAACTTTTTTTCGGAGAGATCAACGTACTCTTATAGAAATTGCAGAGGTCTAGTTTAAATTAAATGAAAACTCATTGAAGTTTTGAAACTCTTAAATTTTAATATTTTCGTCGCCCTGCTGGAACGACAATATTGAAGATAAATATTATTTAATAAAATATGTTCTTTTAAATTGTATTTTTAAGTAATGTCATGCAAAATTCTTGAAAATATCAGTGGTTTTTGCGTAATTTTGTGTGAAGTACTGACAGCGGTATTAAAAATTACGCAAACAGGATTTTCTGAAATCTACAAACGTTTTATCATCTTTTTTTCTTGAACTCGTACGACTTATACTAAAACATCTGAATTTGCGAAAATTCCAAAATACCTTCCTCGCCGACGTGTGAACCAAATTAGAGCTTAAACGCTTCTAATTTCCTTGAGTAATGCGTGAAACACACTCTCTCATTTGCAAAGACATCAGGGTAAAAGAATAACACAATTTCCCCGTCTCAGAATGAAATTATAACTTCAATTTCAAAGCCTTTTTTTTTGTGTATTCAGTACTCTTTCTGTATTGTACGTGTAGAGCAAAAGAAAGTAAAAACAAAAACAATTTACGATTACATGTCATCACAATTTTTTGCAATAAATATAAGTGTACAGAGTGCTGTATATACGATCCACAAATTCTGCCAATCCTACCGAATAGTGTATGTGAATGGTAATCTTTCAGATCCACGTGTTCCTAAGAGAGGCGAGCGAGTATTTGAATGGAATCGCTTCAAGTGTGCCGAGGTACCTGCACGCCGCGCGCGGTGTCGCGGTGGGCGAAGGGGTCGAGCAGAAGCCCGCCCCACACGCCGGCCTCCACCTCCGCGAGCAGGAGGCCGCGGAAGGACTGGTGGCGCCCCCACAGCACCAAGAGCGCGCGCTGCAGCAGCGCCTCCGCGCGGCCCTGCGCGTCCATCCAGCAGCCCTGGCAGCCCACCGCCAGCACCACGCCGGCGGCCGAGCGCAGCTGCAGGTCCATGGCGCCGCGCCCCGCCGCCTCCACCAGCTGGCGGCAACAAAACGTCTAGTGCCCGCCTGAGAAGCGCTGTGGCTTCCCCTGACTCCGCTCGCGTTTCCCCTCCAAACCCAGACCAATTTTTGATCCGTTCGGAACGTTTTGCATCCGCAGATGCCGATGAACTAGGTCAGTCATGGGGCATCACAAATGAACACGTATTCGCCTACTATGTCTCCTAACCGAGTGACTATACGCGGCCGTATTTACCTACAAGCAACATAAACAGTTACTTAGGAGCCATCGATGACCCCAGATTGGAAATTAATAAAATATTCGGAAACCGTCACAACGAGGGGACAGAATTTGGTGACCTATAACATTTCCAAAAATGATCGATAAAACGTTATTAAAATTCTTTTAAAATACCCTAAAAACAACTTAAGCTTTTGGGTATGTTACCGTTGTATTTATTTATTTACGCCAAAGACAATTAAAAACTGTGTGTGTCGTGCCATGGGGAGAAGTTAATTTGAAGTTACTTTTATGTCCGGAAGCAAAACAAGGGACCATCTCAGCATTTGCTCGAGGATCAGCGAAACTGGACGAATACCTGATGGAGAAGGGGGACATTGACCAAGAAGCTGATGCACAATTTGACCCAGAAGTACAAGAGTATGTAATCGAAGCTTCTTCCTTTTGTTTATGTGAACTCTGCTAGCAAACTTTGGGTGTGGACTGTTTTTTAAAAGAAAATCACTGCCTTTATTTATCTCGATGTCGGCCGAAATCACATTGGTGCCGATAAATAGTATGGAACCTTAGATTATATAGTATTCACAAAGGCTGACATTACAATACATCGAAGAATACAAAGAAATCGATAAGGCTGCTCAGGAATTCTGTAGTGAACATTTGTTGCATCTGTTAAATATTGTTTGAAGAAAGTACCATTAAAATGATATTAAAATCTATGAAATCAGCGAAAGTAGCAGTAATGACGTGAAAGGGATAAAAATGTCTTATTACTCAAAATCGAAGAAAATTGCAAACAATTACAAATAATATGGGTATGTCATTTCATAACATAAATTGAATTTCTATACTAAACGGCATTGTTCTGAAGTAAAAAGAAAAAAAATACATTTCATTAAAATCTGCCCTTGTCGTAACATGTAACTGTGAAATAATTGTTAATAAAACATCACTGCACTGAAATAAATATTATTTAATTAGCACAGGAAGTGTGTCTTTGTCATTAGAATAAAATTTTGACCGACGAGGTGACGAAAGGAGTCGAGACCAATATTTTGAAATTAGTACACCAAAGAGACTTTCGTACGAGTTATATATATTATTTCCTAGCATAAATACGTGAAAATTTACAAGGAAATAATCTTGGCATCAATTTCAATATGCGAGATGGCAGCCATGTTGATTCATTTCGCCCCTGTGTTTTGTTTACTTTGCAGTAATGAATTGGTTTATACAGGTATTACTTCTTAACGGTACGCGTGTCTCACGCGCAACTAATGTAAAGTTTTTATTTCTACTAAAAAGTTTGCACACATATTATTCTATTATAATTCCGGGATTACCGGGTAATTTCCGCGATGGCAGCCCCAAAAAGATTTGTGGCTTGGGGCCCCGCTGTACCCAAACCCGGCCGTGGTTATAGAGAGAGAAGTGTGCATATGTATTGAATTGAATGATTGTCTTATTTTACGTGGCGAGACTCAGGCCATGAGGCCTGCTCTTCCGTCTGACCACGCAAATTTCGTTACGC
>BOPP01000304.1:668789-682708 GCA_017312745.1 Gryllus bimaculatus | reverse complement strand
TATATATATATATAAAGTAAATTTCTTCCTCTAACATGTAGTGTATTCAAAATTTGTGTTTTGTGGATCCTTGACACCGTAAAATTGTCTGTCCAACGCTAGTAAGAACTTCACTAAAATTGATATCCCCCAATCGATCTGGCTTTTTCGATACTGTTTCATTATTTGTGGATTTTTCCAATTTCCCGAGTATCGAACGAAACAATGGTCAATGGTCACAGGGCCAGAGGCGTCATAGTGTTCTTTAAATTTCTGGGCGCATTGGAAATTATCAATATAGCTTACAAAAAATTATGTACATCGCTTGTTTGAAGGTCTACTGATGTTTATCACATTGATGTTAATTATTATCAAAGCATATGTTGTAACATTTTTCTGAACCAAGACCACTATTCTGTGTGGTGTATTTATATTTTTTTAAACTTTGTTTATAATGTATTATGTTATTTAATGTAGATACCTATTTTTTAATTATTATTTAAAATTCCTGCTTTCATCAATACGCAATTAGAAGTTCTCCATCTCCATGAAGGCTTCATATATCCTGCTGAACCATATTGAAATGGTCTTTCTACGGCGATCCCGTGTCAGTGAACCTCCGTTCAACTCGGTAAGTTACTCAATCATGAAAAATTATTTCTTCAACAGAACGAGATTAAGCAGTTCTATAAACCTAATTTTGCTAAGATAAATTTCAGTGTTTACACCTTTGTATTGTATCATGTCAGTTCTTGATAACAATGTTGACTGATACTTTCGTGGTTTTATTTCTCATTTTTAATATCAGAAGCAGCCTTCACCCTTTTTAATATCAGAAGCAGAGTAGAACAATAAAATAAACCAATTTTAAACTTCTGAAAGCTGATTGAAACTGAATGAAATGTATCCAAATACACAACGGCCATTGATCATTCCATTCCTGTGCCATCTACACCGTTTCCTCATACTATACAGTTTCTCTAAATTATGCTAACTTTAGTTGTAAAATAGCATTTTGTTTATTATATTTCACCCCGCTATATTGACAAAAATATAACAGTTATAGAGTTAGAATAACAGGTATAGACATAATTTTATTGTTCACGTCTATCTATTAGCATTCTAATATGTATACATTAACAGAGATAAGTCAATACAGTTTCATTTTCGACATGTTCAACCTCGTTCCCAAAAATCATAACACGCTTTTTATTGACTGATGTTTACATAAGTCTCCCGAGCTCTAATGCGTATCTCCCCTTCAAATCCACGTTTTTGTTTTTTTTTTTACTTTTCGTTTAATTTTTAATATTACTTAAGATGTTTATTTTTTGGTATGAGTTTGATATTATATTCATCTAGCCTTATCATTTACTATTAATAAAAATGTGTCCTATCAGCACCCTGCCTGTGATCAAAAGTTCTTAAAAATTTACCTGATTCACCGCAGACGCAGTGAATGACGCTACTAACACAATTCTGGTAACAAAATTCAGCTGCATGCCAGACATTATTGCACAGCAACGGCCATTAAACTACTTCTTTGCTTTGTAAATACCATATTTATAATTTCATTGCGCCACCCAGTTTTTGCCAAAAGCCACCATAGGTAACATATTTTTCCCTTGCAGAACGATCAGAAAATCCGACAGCTTTCCTGTCTCATATGACATGAAATCTGAATCGTTCATGAGTACGGGAAGACATAGCCGGCCAATGATCAATTGCCATTCACAAGGGACACCTTCTGATGGATATTTGCGTGTTCGAAGCATGTCCCTCCGTCGCCCGCACAGCATGTGGCAATGCGATATTTCTTCACTAATTGTCGATGTGCGTCTCCATTTACAAAAGTCATTTTTTGAATGGTAAATCTACAAATTTAAAAAGCAGTTAACTTAGAAAAAGTTATAGTTCTAAAAGATATTAAATGCATGTATTCTATAAAAGATTAATTCTATATTTTCGAAGAATGTTGCTTAGATCATTGACCTGGTATTGATCAGGAAAAAAACGAAAAACGACAAACCAGAACACCCAATTACTAGAACATTCTCCTCCATACATGGGCTGAATTTGACCACGCTCTGAAGCATTGAAAACCAATCAATCATCAGAAAACGAATCCTAGGAAGTTCCGCTCCATAATGCTGCAGACACTACAATGATGCCGTTCGGCTATGGCAGTAGACTATAACTATAACTATATAACTATATAGTTATATAACTATACAACTATACAACTATACAGCTATACAGCTATACAGCTATACAGCTATACGACTGTACGACTGTACGACTGTACGACTGTACGACTGTACGACTGTACGACTGTACGACTGTACGTTATATAACTATTATAGTTACATATATAGTTATATATGTAACTATATAACTATATAACTATATAACTATATAACTATATAACTATATAACTATTAACTATAATAACTGTACTAACTGGTATAACTCTAAACAACTACTACACTCTACACCTCTACACCTCTACACCTCTACTACCTCTACACCTCTACCCTCTACACCTAACCGTCTTACACCTCTCGCACCTCCGCACCTCCGCACCTCCGACTCCGCACCCCGCCCTCCGCACTCCGCAACTCCGCAAACTCCGCAACTCCGCAACTCCGCACTCCGCAACTCCGAAACTCCGCAACTCCGCAACTCCGCAACTCCGCAACTCCTGCAACCTCCGCAAACTCCGCAACTCCGCAAACTCCGCAACTCCGCAACTCCGCAATCTCCGCAACTCCGCAACTCCCGCAATCCGCCACTCCGCACTCCGCAACTCCGCAACTCCGCAACTCCGCAACTCCGCAACTCCGCAACTCCGCAACTCGCAACTCGCAACTCGCACGTCCGCAACTCCGCACTCCGCAACTCCGCAACTCGTCAACTCGCAACTCCGTCAACTCCGCAACTCCGCCAACTCCGGCAAACTCAGCAACTCGCAACTCCGCAACTCCGCAACTCCGGCACTCCGCAACCTCCGCCACTCCGCAACTCGGCAACTCCGTCAACTTCCGCAACTCCGCAACTCCGCCAACTCCGCAACTCCGCACTCCCGCAACTCCGCAACTCCGCAACTCCGCAACTCCGCAACCTCCGCAACTCCGCAACTCCGCAACTCCGCAACTCCGCAACTCCGCAACTCCGCAACTCGCAAACTCCGCAACTCCGCAACTCCGCAACCTCCGCAACTCGCAACTCCGCAACCCGCAACTCCGCAACTCCGCAACTCCGCAACTCCCGCAACTCGCAACTCCGCAACTCCGCACTCCGCCAACTCCGCAACTCCGCAACTCCCGTAACTCCGCAACTCCGCACTCCGCCAACTCCGCAACTCCGCACTCGCAACTCCGCAACTCCGAACTACGCACGTCCGCAATCCGCAACTCCGCAACTCCGCAACTCCGCAACTCCGCAACTCCGCAACTCCGCAACTCCGCAACTCCGCAACTCCGCAAACTCGCAACTCCGCACTCCGCAACTCCGCAACTCCGCAACTCCGCAACTCCGCAACTCCGCAAACTCCGCAACTCCGCAACTCAGCAACTCCGCAACTTCCGCAACTCCGCAACTCCGCAACTCCGCACTCCGCAACTCCGCAACTCCGCAACTCCGCAACTCCGCAACTCCGCAACTCCGCACTCCGCAACTGCCGCAACTCCGCAACTCCGCAACTCCTGCAACTCGCAACTCTCCGCAACTCCGCAACGTCACCGCAACTCCCGCACTCAGGCAACTCCGCAACTCCGCAACTCCGCAACTCGCCAACTCCGCAACTCCGCCAACCCGCAAGGCTCCGCAACTCGAACTCCGCAACTCCGCACCTCCGCAAACTCCGCAACTCCGCAACTCCGCAACTCCGCAACTCCGCAACTCCGCAACTCCGCACTCCGCACTCCGCAACCCGCAAACTTGCCGCAACTCCGCAACTTCCGCAACTCGCAACCTCCGCAACTCCGCAACTCCGCACTCCGCAACTCCGCACTCCGCAACTCCGCAACTCCGCAACTCCGCAACTCCGCAACTCCGCAACTCCGCAACTCCTGCAAACTCCGCAACTCCGCAACTCCGCAACTCCGCAACTCCGCAACTCCGCAACTCCGACTCCGCAACTCCGCACTCCGCACTCCGCAAACTCGCACTCCGCAACTCCGCAACTCCGCAACTCCGCTAACTCCGCAACTCCGAATCTCCGCAACCTCCGCAACTCCGCAACTTCCTGCAAACTCCGCAACCCGCAACGTCCGCAACTCGCCAACTCGCACTCCGCAACTCCGCACTCGCAACCCGCAACTCGCAACTCCGCAACTCACGCACTGCCGCAACTCCGCAACTCCGGGCAACTACCGCAACATCCGCAACTCGCAACCTCGGGGCACTCAGGCAACTCCGAACTCCGCACACTCCGCAATCCGCAACTCCGCAACTCCGCACTCGGACACTATATATAACTATATATAACAATATAACTATATATAACTATAATCCATAACTATATATAACTATATAATAACTACTATATAACTATATATAACTATATCATACTATATATATAACTATAATATAATAATATACTATATATAACTATATATACTATATATAATCTATATAATAACTATATATAACTATATATAACTATATATAACATATATAACTATATATAACTATATATAATAATAAAAATTGAAGCAAACCCAATGCATCAAAATTTAGTATACGTAATCTAATGATATTTCTTAAGTACAGGGGATGTTGGATAAATAAAACTTTCATAATTCGAAAATTTTGCCGGTCCATTGAACTTTTTATCTTATCCAAAAAATAATAGTGTATATTATGAGATTTACCTTTTATAATTCGTTAAATTTTTGTACAAACTGCTTTCAAAACAGAGGATTCCTCATGAAAGATGATCAAGTCGAGTTCACAGATGTCTCTTTGCCCACGCAAGGAATGGGGTATTTGTGTGTCATTTGAAGAATAACTTGAAAACGTAGAAGTGTGAGATGAGCTTTCAGATTGAATGATTTTAATTAAAATTCTGGACAAGAAAATTGAGGATTCGCTTAAAGTAGAAGAGGAAGAACAACGTGAAGTTGAAGAGTCTTTTATTCTTTCTGTCGTAAGAGGTTCTTCTCCATTGTGCGATATTTTTTGATTTATTGAAGAGGAAACCAATGTAAGAGAAGCCGTTTTCATTCACTTATCTTTCTTGAAGAATGTTATAATTTGAATAGACGAAACTCTACCAAGCATTCAGTCATTTCACAATTCTTTGTAAATTTTAATTTACATTCAAATAGAATGAACATTCTTCTACTGTGAACTCAAAAGAAATGAAAATGCATTCCGTTTTTGAAAAATGTAATTGCAGTGTTTTCAATAGTATTTATGTACATACTCATATAAAGTATAACAGCATAACCGTGCGAGAACTCTCGCAAGTCACTTCCCTAACGTCCCATTTTCATATTAAGAGGGAAAGTTGTTAACGAAACGTGTTTTTTTGATTAAAAATGTATAAAAATAACTTCCAATATACTCACATGTCAAATATTTTTTTAAAAATGCAATTGATATTTGAAACAAATTTTCAGTGCAAGTTGATTTAGTATTATAGATATATATTCTAGGAACAATTCCCTAACACTTCCCTAAACGCATTTACTACTCCGCAAAAGATTCAAGAAATTATTTTGCTGCATTAGAACACTACCATTTCTCCATGTATCCCATATTCATTGGACTCCGACTATGTAACAGAAGACCAAACACTGTTTTGTAACAAGAAATCTGCTCGAATGACCCCACGGAATTCTACACATTCAACAACCATATTCGCACAATGCGTTGCTGCTCAGTGGCGTGCCTAGGAACACAGTGGGAGGCCAGCCATAGATTACGCAAACGGGTCGCGGCGACTACATAAAGATGCGCTCCCGAGGGACCTCCGCAGACGTTGCCCCGCCGCTGGTGTCACCGCTGCTGCAGCCGCCCCACCCGCGCCGCTCCTGCGACCACCACAGCCACAAGAGAAAGGTTGGTGCTGGGACGCTGCGACCACTTATCTACCAACAGTTACCCCTAAAATGTGAAAAGAATGGAAATTCATGTTGTAAACAAGTTACCGTAGTGAAACGTACGCCTTGTTAAAGTTTAAAGGGCACTTATTCACTACTTTCTTTTAAAATATTCTCACCTAAGTAAAATAGTTTTATGAACAACCATGTAATTCCTTCCGAGACCTTTGAATTCATTTTCTCAACTTGAAAACGCCGCGCCGTCATATATGCGAAATGAATCAGTCGGGAAATTGTGTTCTACAATCTGATATTTTGATCTTGTTAGGTGGATAAATAGTGATGTTTTATTTTTTTTTTGTCCAGAAATTGGATGCAAAACTCTTGAATTTTTGAGATATTTCCAAAAAATATTTTGCATAGCGTTATCTCATTAATTTTCACAGACGTTTTACAGTGACAATACAAACTGGTCTACTGTTTTTTTCTCATAAAGGGACTTCCTCTTTAGTGATAGACCTACAGTTTTGTACTTATATTTACATTTTATTATTGTTCGTTTAACATTTGATATGAAGGCAGCAAATAAGAAAATAAAACAAAGGGAAATATATACTTTGCGGTAAGTTACTAAGAATCTCCGACCCGAGACTGGAAGAGTGTCATCCGGAGAAAATATAACAATCAATATATTTTTTGCCGTTTGTAAAACTAATTCCGTTATTTAAAATTGCATGTTAGTGTAAAATAGTTGTATTCTCAATACTTAATTTTTTAAAGACATTATTTATCTATCATTTTTTTATGTGTCATATTTTTAATTCGCGATAAAACAGGTAACGTATTAAAATATAATAATTTATATTTCTTATTTATTGGATTAGTATGTCGCATTGCTCCGACCTTGAATATATTGAAACTCATCCTCCATTTAATTATGTTGAAGTAGACGGTCCCAAATAGCTTATCTTATCTAGGATTATCCCGCATATAGTCAGAGATTTGTTCATTTTCTCTAGGACTGGCAGGAGATGATAAATCAAGATTATCCGCGACAACTTTTTATAGCGACATTTCACTGAAGAGAGGCGTGACTAGGTCGACTTTTGTAATATTGAGTGCACTATTTGATTTTTCTTGCGTTTTATTTCCCAGCTGAAGTGCCAGTGAAAAGAGGTTGGAGAAAAGTTAAGGCACCTCCACATTTGTTTTATTATTTATGTTTGTAATATTTTCTTTTAGGTATTCGGTCGGAGTTTTTTTCACTCAGTTTAATTATGTCAATTATCACAAGCACAGGCATCAATGGGAAAAGGCACGAAGATTTAGGGAACACGACTGCTCACAGATGTATTACGTAATCGAAGGAGCCTTAAAATACCTTTTTTGTAAGATGTGTATATTTTCTATTAAAACACATTTTAATTGTTTATACTGAAACGATTCCATCTCACTATATATTTTTAATCAATATATTAATTATTTCTTCAGGAGCTGAAAAATCATTGTATATCTTTAGAAAATATGTATACTTCCGTAGATTCTGATAAACGCGATACATCAAAAACTGTAATTGATATCTAAATTCACATTCATTTCAACTTAAGTTAATTCTCAAGACTGAAAATTATTTGATAAATATATTATTCCCTTTTCCCAAGAAAGTGAACGTGATTCTCAGATGGCAGTTTTGGTATATTAACAGTTGCCATTGAAACATTTTTAACGAGATAACTAAGGAAAACAAATTTTTGCAATAGAATATATAATTTTTGATCTATTTTGTGATTCATTCAAACATGTTTAAAATGTTGAAATCACTCACGAAATTGAAACATTCTTTCAGATTTTATTACCGTGAGATGTAGCACGTATGTTTACGGATTATTTTGCCGGGTGCATTCCTCTTCTCTTTCGAATTGAGAATCTCTACTACACTCACAACATACGATAACAGTAGAGAACGTGACATTTTGCATTCCTTAACCCACGTATGCCAAGGTCACGAGCGAGGAAACTAGCTTTCGAGAGTTTGTGGGTACTGCATCCACAGAACTGTCGGGAGGGTTACAAGTAAGGGTTGTCCAAATTTCTCCAGGGTACATCACTCGATTCCTGCCCACGGCAGACTTTTGGAGAAGTCATTTGTCAACAAATTTAGTGGTATTAAATTTCATTTATAATTTCATAAATGAAATAAAGCACTGAAATTTGAACTATAAGAAGAGTGAGACGAGGTTGAAGCTACATAGAGACTTGTTCATTTATTTTATATTATTGCTACGCACAAATAACAAACTCATTAAATAAAACAACACAAACCGAAAATAAGGAAAGAATATGGGATTCAAACATATTTTCCTTTTAGCAAATGATTATACAAGACCAAAATTTATCATTGATATCCAAACGCCTTCAGCGAATTGACTGAGCATCAACATTGAGTTATCAATAATTATTAATAGTAATCTCTTTGCATTTTATGACTTACTGAGTCCATTCCCACGAATTTTGCACAAACCCCTCAGTAGTATTGGAAGAGAATCTGCAATGATATCCTGTCAAATAAGACGTGTTAATGAATTTCTATTTTACATCAAACATTTTGGAAAAAACAATACATAAGAAAGAATATGTTTTGAATTTATTTAACTTTGATTTAAACTTCTCGACCTAAGTTTCATTTCCCGATATTTCCACATAGTTAATTAGTTATATTTAAAAAGAGGACTCACGAGAATACATTTTTTTCCATATTTCCTTTCTTTTACAAGACTACTGAGTTGAAGACTGCGTCTCACATTCAACGTTTAAGAAAAAGAGCACTGGCAAATAGTAAATGTCGTCAACAGAGGACAGGTGACGTGCATGTCGTGGTCCCAGCTGTTCTTAACCCACCTTGTCCGCAGGCAGATCACCAACTTCTATCATCGCTCTCTCCACTTATTTCTACATACATAGGACTCAAGTTTTTTATATAACTATCAAACTTAATTGCATACACTGAATATAAAAATTATTCCCGACGAGTAATGTGCGCTGGCATTATTTTTTCGGAGGACCATATTCAGTAATAATTTGACAACAAATATACAAATAGTATAAACGAAAACAAAATTTTCTTTTAACATAGATCCATTCAAGACCATTTTTGTTTTTACGTAATGATTTTCAATCAATTTCTTTTCAAAATCATTATTTTCTCGTAAAAAAATAAAATTTGACAAGTAAACGTTTAATTTTTAAACTAGGTCCATAAAATTTACAAAATGCGACTTTACCCATTTTCAGTTCTTTCCCTTCTTATTTCATTGCTTCTATGTGTCATCCGTTAATTTGTAACATCTCTCTCTCTCTCTCCCTCTCTCTCTCCCTCTCTCTCTCCCTCCCTCTCTCTTCCTCTCTCTCTTCCTCTCTCTCCCTCTCTCTCCCTCTCTCTCTCCACTCTCTCTCTCCATTGCTCCCCCTCTCTCTTCCTTACCCCCTCTCGCTCGCTTCGATGGCAACAACCCTTATCGTTCTAAGGTCTGGCGTCGCGCATTCGAAGTACTGAAGAATATTGGAAATCAGAGATGGTGAACCTTTTGGTGAAGAAGGATGGCTTGTTACCCGACCCTTAGCAGGAAAGAGTGAGATCAGAATAAGAAATAAGTATCTCGAATGGTTTATGACCCACCGTGTAAGATACCTCTCCAGAAAACATTTGGAATTGATCCGAGGAAACTCCATAACTGACCGATCAGAGCAACCGGTCTCTGAAATTCGCTCCCTTGAAGTGGTGTAGTGCAATTCACGTGCTTCCTTGGCAGCGAAAATTTCTCACTGAAGAAACTCCAACCTAAAAGCCCACTTTATATTTCCCCACAACATTGATTTTCCAAGCTTCATTTTCTAAAACATTATGCTTTAAGTGCGACATGGTTTCTGAAAAAGTAAATTAATATGCATGTTATAAAACAAGTTATTTTAATATAATTATTTTTAATAAAATGTTTTATCTTAACCGAAAGCTTTTTTAATATTTTAACACATTTTCTAACTGTTAATATAGGATTAGACCTTTATTACATTGGGTGATCTGGGCTGTCCCGGGTGACGCGCGTCGCAAGGCTGAGTTGCCGACGTTTCGACCATCCTGTCTGTCTTCCTGGCATCCAGCCTGAGAAAAGACCAGACAGGATGGTCGAAACGTCGCAACTCAGCCTTCGATGCGGCGTCACCCGGCAGCCCAGATCACCCACATGACTCTGGCCGCGGAAGCCTACGACTTCCTTTATTACATTGGATATAAAAACGAACCATTACATCTACTGATTATAATGTATATAATAATGATCCTATTTAAACACCAAACCCGTAATTAAATACCTATTAAAGGCGATCGAATAAGAGAAAAATTAATTATTTTCAATAACATTTTCAAAGAACGTTCATCACGTTTTCCCAGAAGATGCAATACAGGAGCTTGTAAATTTGAGCCCTTTAAACCTAAAGACGCAGGCTTCATGATTCGACAGTTGAGGCGCCGAGATGCTTCCGAACCACCATTAGAGCTCGGACGTCCCCACACGGTGTACCATCACGTGCGCGGGGTCTTGGAAGCAATTGAATAATGGCGGAGTCTCCGACCCAAGGCCTCAGGCGAGGAACGCCTCCCGCGCCGCCCTGTGATTTGCAGCTGCCTCACGTGACCGCGTCCTTCCCTGCGAACGAGCCATTAGCAGTCGGCCATTTGCAGCACATGTCATTTGGCAAATTCATAATATGAAAGAAGACACGGCTCCTAAGTTTTATGCAAGGACTTCCGTGTTTTGTATTATTAAAGACACGATGAGAAACTTCAAATTGGACAGTTCTTTGCAACCGGTGCTTTTCTACATGTGCTGTGTGACTAAATAGAAGCCTGCCCATTATATCTATAGTATTCTAGCATACAATGTGACATATTGTTGCATGTGTACATATTCCTAGAGGTCGTTCAGGTACACCGAAAGTGTCGAGACCTTCCCATATCATCAGATATTTCGGACAAGCCTTACGGCGGCCAAACCCGATCAACTAATCAAGTTCATCTCTTTTTCTCGACTAAACGGGGAAAACCAAGACGATTTTGAGCACGTGATTAATGTGTGCACCTTCACCCTGTCAGTGTTTAATTACTTTTCCTGGAATCATTTTGTGTGACCGAACGTTTCCTATACACAATCCTTTGTCAGATACACATTTGGAACTCGAATTAATATTTGATGAATTCGATTAGACCCAGATAATGAACAATGGTTGGTGAACGATCGAGAACGCACTCAATAGAGAATTACTGGAAAATTCTGAACATTTTAAAATTCCTTACATATGTGAACATTCAAAATAATGTCGAGTAATAGTTCTAGAAAGGAACAGAATTTACCCCTATGCCGGTTCTCGAAAACGCTCTAGAAATTAATGAATTTAACAGATCTCATCCCAAACGAAGAGGCACACGAATAGAAAACAATGTCACGTAATTTGATATCTTGGGAAGATACGATTTATATCAAAATTACACTTCAATAAACACCAAAAAATGTCAGTACAATGCACGATGAGATATAATGTTTACGAATAAAATGTTCGAATATTCAAGAACTAAAACTATACTTTTCTAGACACCTTGAGGGTCCCTTAGAAACCTTTTTATTTCCTAGCTAATACAAGTGATGTAATATATACGTAAATAGATTATATAAATTTGGCAGTAAATTTACACATAAGTTTTTTTTAATAAAATGTGTAGAACGTAAAGAATATAGAATGGTCAACTAACAAATTCATACACAATACCCCTGAAGAGCACGTTCTGCAATGAGTTAATAATAGTTGTTAAGATGCGAGTAATACAATTTTTACCACGTATGTCATACATTTTTGAGACAGGATAACTTACGTTCCTTTTATTTTAATTCAAATATACAAATCATTTAGGGGTATCATGTAACATTAAGATCAGTTGTAGCTGATCAGATGAAAATACTTTGTTTTCTTTGTTGCATTGGCAGTTTTATCTTAACTTTTGAGCATCGCCTCACTTTCAGCACTTACGCTAAAAATTTCATTTTTAGTTTACTAGTTCATTGCTGTGTGTTTACAAACACGAAACAACATACGCAATGGTATTGTTAATGCCTTTGCGGACCTTTCTGATTCTTTCTGCTTGCGCGGGCCTTTAGAGTACTTTATGGCCCCCTCGAACACAAACACATCATATACATTTTTATGAATTCGTTTTATTGAAGTTAAGATACAAAAATGCAATAAATAAATGGCATATTCTTCAAATGAGTAAAATAACGCGTTGTGTACCTAATTTTGCTTAATTGATAGGAAACTTCCAATTTTGTAATGCTTTCCTGTGAGCTTATGCGGCAGCGGGGATGACGTAAGTGGTGTAACGGTTAGCGTATAGGGCGCGTTCAAACCCGATCGAAGCCGTGGATTTTTAAAGGCGAAAATATCCTTCGTACGCCTTCCTTCGGAGGGGAAGTAAAGCCGGCTGTCCCATGTTCGTAGATTTACTTGCATGTAAAAGATCCTCAAGCCTAAATGACGCCTCTGAGCTAAATTCAAATCGCCTGTTTCTCCCTCAAGAAATACCTCATTCCTCCGCTAGTTGGTGAAGGAGCGTAACGAAATTTGCGTTGTCAGACGGAAGAGCGGGCCTGATAGCCCGAGTCTCACCACCTAAAATAAGGCATCAATTCAATTCAATTTATAATTGCCATCAATCACTCATATTTCACTATTACGCATCACCTTTTTATAAAGACGTACATGCTTGTGTTCCAGCATCTCCAGTAGTCATAAGATAAGGCTCATCGGCAAACATCATCGGAAGGTAATTTTTACTTTCCTGTATACATACGTATTATACGGAGTAATATACGTAGTGTAGGGGAAGCTATGTAATGCGGCGCAAAAAAACAGCGTATTTTCGGCAGAAAAAAATTCATTGTCGGACCCCGGTAACGAAAAAGTAGATAAATCCAGTTGTTAATTTAAGAAAAGTAGTGGTGCTAAAACAACACATACCTTCTCTCAATATTGGAAACAACTATGTAATATTGAAATATTACACTTTCTGCGCTACTAACACTGCAGCTAGTATTAGAAAACGTGTAATTCAACCAAGAAGCGAGTAATGCACTATTGCCAACGCAGCGTAGTCAAAACTAAGTGCATTCGCTTGGCTAATATCAGTACAGTAATTAGAATATAAGCAATTAACATTAAAATAATTACGAAAATTCTGGCTGCTCACTCCTGAGATGTGGAGATATTTCTATTAAGCTTTGCAATTGCTTAAAAAGAAATACATGAACACATTTAGAATACAAATTGAGTAAAAGTACAAAAGCGAGAGTGTAAAAATAGAATTCATGTTGGCATATTCAATAGTAAATTATATTCAAATTAAATTATTTATTTCTCATACCATTCATTCCAATTTTCTCGTGACCCGTAGTTGGCGTAACATTTGTACTTGTATACATTTCATTAATTTCAAGCAGAAATTACACAAACTACTCGTTTGTTCCAAGAAAGAACAGAGAAATTACACAGAAACTACTCGTTTGTTCCAAACTTCATCATAAACACATTTTTAATCGTGAGATAATTCGGACATAATTTACGTCTGTTCCCAAAGACGCCTAAATAATTTTTTTATTTACGTCTAATCACCAATGCGTTCTAACTAATTCTTTCCTCACGTCAACTAACAATGACGTATCGACATCTGGTTGTTGATTTCCTATACAAGTCCAATATTTCCGACATCGTGGAATCCATCCATCCCCCTACATACTTCTTCTCTTGGTCCTTGATCATGTCCAATAATGTTTACCATAATTAGTTCAG
>BOPP01000304.1:570770-668639 GCA_017312745.1 Gryllus bimaculatus | reverse complement strand
AATAAGGCCTATATAATAATATATATATATATATATATATATATATATTCTAACATACCCACCTACACCCACCCACAACTTACCACCTCAGCAGTGCAGGCATGAACCGTAAGCGGGTTATCAGAATTTTGCTCGTGAAGCGAGCTTTAAAAAATTAGTGGAGCAGGAATCTTCAAGGGTGCCGATAAAGGTTTGAACGGCCTTGACACAATACAATCACACAGATTGCAGCACAAACGAGCGTTATTAATTTACCATAAACTTTAAGTGGGCATAAGTTTAATGACAGAACCAAGAATATAGAATGCACACTTTTACAAAGAATAATAAAAACACAGATAGAAACCTTTAAGCAACACATACTCATATGATGAACAGCATAATTTACTTCAAAAATTGAATACTCTGAAATAATTACCTAACTACACTGTGAATTCCTTGGAAAATTATTATATCTAAATTTGTACTCATTCTTATTCCCATTTGCACGTGAAAATCAAAAATTCAATTTAGCAATCTCTCGCTTCAAGATATTACATGTAAAGAACAAAAATGTGTGCAAGTGCACTAACTTCTCATTACAATTTAACTGTGTCCTGAAATAGCGAAATATAAATGCCTAAGAAAAATGTTTTTAAGCAGGACATAGCGCATCAAAACGTCTCCTACTATAATACTGTAATTTGTTGCCACGCCGTGTCTCAAATTTCTTAACACTTCCTCACTACTAGTTTTTCCCTGCCGACGTGAACTTGAGCCTATTTTCCGCGCCGCTACATGTTACCTTCGTGACTTCCCATTTTTGGCCTGCATGGTCGTGCGCTGGTCGCTGCGCCCGCTTCGTCCAGCCTCTGTGTTCGTAAGAGAGAACGGGATTCGCCTCTGCCGTCTGCGTTCCTTCTTGCGTCCTCTTGTTCTCTCCAGCCGTTCGCTTTCTTCCACGTGCGCCTGGATCCTGGCCTCTTCTTCTTCCTCGTCTGCTACCTGGCGCCTCGAACTACGCCCACGTGCGAAAATGTCCGCTTGCGACTTTACCGAATACTCGTGCAAGTTCTCGGCTGTTGCTACTTTTACTTTGCTAGGCAGAATTTTAATGTTTCCTTCACAACGGGAACCTTTACTTCCCGGTGTTGTTTAATTGAAGACATACTTAATCTGCACTACTCGCGGACGACTAACTAGAACGTCTGTTTCGAACGCCGGACACTCCTACTAGTAGTCGTTGCAGCGGCAAAACAATATCTAACTAATGTTTTAACGAAGTGTGACTCGGCGAACGGTGATCAAAAAGAGCAGCTTGCTTACTCGGCGCGTGGTGGAAGAAAAGAGAGCTTTCCGCTTGCGGGTTCGCGTATTAATCTCGCGCCGCCTGGGGGAAATTGCGTGGTAGGGCCGCTACTCCCCTCCTCTTACCCTTCACAAGGAACTTACTTGCAAGTTCGCATTCGTTTAAGTAATTGCAATAAGAGCTTTTATTTATTTTAAAAGCATTGCGTTTCAATTTTGATATTTTACATTAACACTTCATAATATTTACTTACATGAAAACTTCAAAAATATCGAAAGAGAAACCCATCCCAGAATGTAAAATTAAATCCACGCCCAACAGTAAGAAAAAAATTCTTATGTAAGTATTTTCAAAAAACAAAACAAAGGCCGCCAAATTATGGATCACGAAAATTTTTCAGATCAACAACGCTATCCTCTACAATCTGTAGTTAGCCTGCAAGAGCAAGTAAGTTTTTAATTTGTATTTTACTACATACAATATTAAGTGTTATTTACCAACATGGATGAGCATATTTTTTGCATATCCAGGCCATTTATATACCAATAAACAACAATACAATTCAACATTTGTATAAAGATTAACAGCATATCAAAATATTAACATTCTATCCCTGATTCTATTTCTGAACGGGGCAAAAACAGAAGTGTAGCTTTTCCTTATAATCATCTCAATTCCTACAGGCGACGAAAGAAAATCTCAGGCAGGCCAAGTGTGCTGCATACGGTGAGGGGAATCCGTCATGCTTCTCACAGGTCTCCTTTATTCCCAGGCGTGGATGACGAATAAAAACAGTGCTCAGGCCTAGGAGCACCGCCAGCTGGCAAAAGTCCGATTAATCCGAAAGTAAAATGCCAACCACGTGCATACGTTAAGTGTATTAATTGATTTGCGTGCGGAGGGATTGTGCTTCATCCCGCCCCTGGAGGGACCGGCCATCGTTTTCAATCAGTGAAAGCTTGGACTTGGCCTTGGTTCCCATGGTTTATTAATATGGATATGAAATACGAACGTGCATGGAATGTTTCTCTTCATTTCTTTTTTCATCGGTTCTTAGCAAGTTCTATTGGATTTAATAAATATATTCTTACTTTCTCTGGTTGGCCTTAACGCGTAAAGAGTTATTGTGCCAAAGTACATAAATACATCGTTTATCTCTTTCTTTCTTTCTTTCTTTCTTTCTTTCTTTAATTCTCTCTTTATTTATTTCCCCCTTTCTTTCCAACTTTCACTGATGGTGCGCACCGTCTGCGTGTATGTCCGCAGCATGGGCGAGAGCGAGGACGCCGGCCGGCCTGTGGCGCCCGCGTGGCTGGAAGCGGCGCTGGTGGAGCGCGCGCTGCGGGCGGGCGGGGGCGGGGCGGACACGCGCGTGGTGGGCGTGCGCGTGGAGGCGGCCAACGCCGCGGGCGACGGCTACGTCAGCGAGATGTTTCGCGTGCGCGCCACCCTGGCGGGCGGAGCGGGCGGCGAGCGGCGCGTCGTGGTGAAGAGCCCGCCCGCCGGCGAGCGCTTCCGCCGCCTCGTGCTGCAGTCGCGCACCTTCGTCGCCGAGGCGCAGATGTTCGCGCAGGTGGGTCCCGCTTCGCTTGAGCAATTACTCTGGTCGTTCATCCTTTAAGTGTAGTGCATGTTCCAGCCTGGCGGAGGGAGGTGTCCCTCCCTCCGACATCCGGCGCGGACCTGCTCGTCGGCGTGCGGCGTTCCCCCTCCCTCCGGGTTCCGTCCTGGTCGGGTGATCTTTAAGCAATGGTCACCCAAAATGTGAGCTAGAGTAGTCCATGCAAGTGCGTGTGTAAAATGGGAGCAGATACGAACGTGGAAAGAAATATCGGGTTGCCCGTTTGTTAGGGTACTGCTTCAGCATTCGCGTGATGTTGATTGGAGAAACCTCGGGAAACTAAACTACTGAACGGAGTAGTCTGCGGCTGCTAGAATTCTCCTCCTGTGGTTCAATTCGATTCAGTTCAGTAGCTGGTGTGAAAACTCCACCACCGACGAAACTCAAACCTACGGATCTCCCGATCAGAGACGTTCCACAAGCAACGGACTTTGACAGGGTCTTTGCTATGGAGTTACATCTCAGTCCGGGCCATGACCTGCAGCTCTTTTCTCGTACTGCCGACAATTTCTAGATCATTGAAGGGGTGCGTTATGCACTAAGAGATTAGCTCGTGCCTACAGCCCCTGTTGGAAAGGGGCCCCCAATACTTTTATATTAGTTCATAAAGTAAGAAAACATTATTTTATCTGTTTTAGTTACAAAAATATACTATAAGTGGTAAAAGTTTTTTTAGATTACAAAACTGTTGCAAAATATTTTTTTCTGAAAAGCCTTAATTTTATCTTAGATTTTTTATAGTTTCTGTGATAAGGATATCAACATCATTTGATTTATATGAAATTTCACGAGAAGATTAGATCCTAGAAGTAAACCCACGCTCAAACTAGTTTCACATTGTCAGAAGAAGCGTGGGTGTCAATTGATATATCCCTTTCTTTATTACTTCATCCACAATCGACAATACAAGTGCCAATACAAGAGACGTTGTTCCACAATTTTTTTAACATTTGATATTTAATTTTTCGAAAATAAAATTCAATGCATTGAGCAATTGTTGCGAATCGTGGATCAGTTCGGAAACCACCGTTTCAAACTAATCGAGAAGGTGGAAGGCTGGGTGATGGGGCTGCATTGACAGACGTTGACGTTATTTCGAACGTGCGCAGGTGGTGCCGAAGATGGAGCGAGAGCTTGAGGCTGTGGCGCCCGGGCGTTTCCCGCCCTTCACCGCGCGCTGCCTGCTCTGGGACACGGAGCCCACCCACTTTCTGGTAAGCTTCCCACTCGTCATCCACGTTACAACCTCGATGATGGTCTGGCTCATCTTGCCCCGTGCCCAACATAAAAATGAACAAGATATCTACTAAAAAGATAAGCAATACTTTCACCAAATCCGAAATTTTAACGATTGCAAATAGCGGGAGACTTGATGCGCTTGGTGGCATTGTATTTTATTGGTTGGTTGATCCCGGGTGCATCAACTGCTATAGTCATTAGTCCCGTAAGGTTAGTGCATGTTGTATCGCGCGAGGGGGCGGTGATCTTCCCCTGCTGGTTGGTGAGATCGCTCGCCCCAGCCGCAACAAGCTCCAAGCTCCCGACCGGTCTCCCGGCATGTGTGGTAGTGTAGAGCATGTTAGTGTGTGTGTGTGTAAGGAAGGGGTGAGGACCAGGAATGGGAGGAGACGTTCGCACGCGGTCCGAGGCCTGTTTGGTAGGATACTTCTAGGGCATTCGCCTGGTGTTGATGGCAGAAACCAGGGAAAACTCCCGCCCAGAGCAGCCGGCCGCTAGAATCCTCCAGAGAGCGACAGAACGTCGGGACTCGAACCCTAGGCAGCCCCCAGTCAGAGGCACTGCCAGTTGATGCGTGAGTCGCAGCTTGTTTGTTCGCGGCGCAGGTGGCTGGGAGGACCTGGCGGAGCGGCGGCTTCGCGCTGGCGAGCGCGCACGGGCATGGACGCGGCGCACGCGCGCCCTGGCCCTGCGCTGCGCTCGCCCGCTTCCACGCGGTCGCGTCGGCGGCGGCTGCTGCGGCGCGAGCCGGCCGCCATGGCCGCACGTGGGCCAACTTCTTCGAGCAGCCCGTGCGCGAGATGTCGCCAAGGCGGCGCGCCACGGCGCTGGCGCGCGGACCGGCTGCGGCGAATGCGCCTGCTGGGCGCCGCTCCCCGGCCGCTTGGGCGGCGCTGGCCGACGCCACTCGCCCGCCGCGCGCCGGCCGCCTTCGACGCCTTCGCCGCCGCCACCTGCCGCGTCGACGCGGGCGACCTGGCCGTCGTGCTGCACGGCGACTTCTGGCTCAACAACATGCTGTTCCGGCGCGACGCCGCCCAGCGGCCCGTCGACGTGCGCTTCGTCGACCTGCAGCTGTCGCACGTGGGCGCGCCCGCCGCCGACCTGCTCTACTTCCTCTACTCCAGTTTGGACGAGGAGACGGCGACGGCGCCCGGCGCGCTGGACGCGCTGCTGGAGGAGTACTGCGCGGCGCTGCGCGACGCCTTGCAGCTGCTGGGCCTGGGGGAGGAGGCCCCGACCGCGGAGCAGCTGCAGGCGGCCATGGACTCGCGCGGAGCTGTGGCCCTGGTGGCGGCGTGCTGCGTGCTGCCCATCACGCGCTGCAAGGTGCGCCAACTCCCAAACAAACGTCCTAATATAATCTTGGAGCAATATGGAAATGAGAGCGAAATCATTTCTGTAATTGTTAATCATTATTGCTTCAAAAGTATTTGAACTACTCAGACGCGGTTGGCTTCTACCTAAACAAATCAAATTTTACAATTTTTAGTCATACAATTTGGTGTATCATTTTCACTATTCTGGTTCTTGCCTTATGTGTACCAGTTACAAAAGATTTCGAAGACGTAAGGAGTTATTTCAATTACTGTTGAATGAACTTGCAGTCTTACGTGTTTTTTCAATGCATTAATAATAGGATATAATGAAACGACGAGTAATGATGGGTATTAATTAGAAAGGATATTTATTTTTATTTCGTAGGTAATTATTACACATATTAATTCCGTGACATGCAACTATGTGGCTCGGTCGAAAGCCTTCAGCTATTGCAATATCCACCTTCTGTGGCCCTCCAAACGTCCAGATTCTCGCACTCACTCCAAATTCATTGACGGGATGTTCGTGATTCCGAGCGAGTCATGGCTTCCGTAAATGTAGTGCCTGTGTTTATCACGGGAGGGTGCAGTGTTCTTCCCCTGCTGGATGGGGAGACCCGGCGCTAATTCTAAGAAATAAAATAACTAACGTTAAGCACGTTATAATAAAATTACGATTTTATCAATTTTTTAATCGACAAAACTTGCTCTAAGCGCAGGAAACTTTTGTAGTATTTGGTACAAATTTACACGTTTATTTGAATGCACACCATGTGAAAGGGTAAGTTACAAGTGAGTAATATTTAAATGCCGTTTGTACAATTTTGTTTATAATAGTAGTCTTTCATTTACTATTTCATATTATTTTGGCTATTTCAAAAACAAACGTATCAAGTTGGAACAGTGTTGTAAAGCGACTTCGCAGCAAAAATGAATCATTGTAGCGTTCTTCATGTGTCACTGCTCCCCGGGGCATCTAAGGCTGTCCAACAAGAGGATGAAGAAGAAGCAAACCACTCTGAATGCGTTTCTCCGCTCAAAGGCGTGGTGCGAAGCCCTCGAGCTGTCATTTCCCCCGCTGGTTGTGCACGAGTTCTAATTCACACGTTGCACGATACGCTTCTACCTATAGGAGTGTGCAGTATGCGCAAGAGAAACGGATGACTGCTTAATAATTCGGGATAAACATCGTAGCACTCATAGGGGTAATATTGCATTCATAAGATGGCACGACGACAGTTTTCAACGAAAAGTTCCATATAGGGCAAAGTTTTACTCTTCTATAATATTCTTAAATTAATATTTCGGTTCTATTATTGCGAAATCGGAAATATTGAGAAAATTTCGAAACGAAAATGTACGTTGGGTAGCGATAGATGGTAGCTGGAAAAAGTATATGACAAGCTGGAATAGCTAGCCAAGACCAAAGAAATTAGAAATGTAGCTAGTACAACAAGTCTGTGCCATTCTGTACCACCAGTAGTTGTTTGTGCAAATCCACTGCAAAACATGACATAGTTTTCCAGTTTTTGTGACATAAATCTTCCAGTGCCTTCGAACTTTTTTGGGTTTCAGTGATCATAGCTATATTGATTTTATATTTTCATTCTCACTCTTAGTCATTCTCACTCTTAGTCATTCTCACTCTTAGTCATTCTCACTCTCTTAGTCATTCTCACTCTCTTAGTCATTCTCACTCTCTTAGTCATTCTCACTCTCTCACTCATTCTCACTCTCTCACTCATTCTCTCTCTCTCTCACTCATTCTCTCTCTCACTCTCTCACTCATTCTCACTCTCACTCTCTCACTCATTCTCACTCTCTATTTCACTTATTCTCTGTCTCTCACTCGCACGAATGAGTTTCTCACTCAGTCTCTGCCTCCGCTCCGCAGACGGAGCGCGTGTTCGACATGGAGGCGTCGCTGGCGGCGGGCGAGGGCGAGGGCGAGGGCGACGCCGCCGTGGAGCGGGAGGCGCACCTCTTCTGCGACGCGGAGTACGCCACCATGCTGCGGCGCGTCCTGCCCGACTTCGCGCGGAGAGGCTGGCTCCAGGAAGAGGAAATGAAGGGTAAACGCTCTCCGGCGCTCTGGCCTTGCGAGTCACTGCTCGCGGAAACAAGCCAGTACGCTTTCAGTCACAATCTGTTCGCACTCCCAGGTCCCAACAAATTCGTAGTTGCCAACCAACTCCCAAAATCTGGTTCAATAAAGAATACGAAAAGTCCGGGAGAGAAAACTATTTATACCACCCGAGCTCAAATACAATTTGAGTGATCGCACAATCAGTAAGGGGGTTAGCTATGACCGCAAGGTGCAATGCAACAACACTTCCCTGCATTGTTGGCGTTGCTATCCTGGCGGACATATATATGGCTGATCTGAAACACTAAAGCAGAGGTCGGGAAAAGCATTAGCCGGTCGGCGCGATTGTAGCGCTGTTTGTGGCAATTTCGTTTGCCGGCATTCGCGTTTCGCTGTTCGGTGTTGCGCACCGCGATACGTCTCTCGGGCGCTTCTTCCTTGCCGTCGGATTCGGCTCGTACCAGGCCAGATTTTTAACTAAGTTGCTTGTTGTCGCATTCAGTTTTAGGTGGAGAGGAGACAGCTGTCCTCCTCTCACTCTTTCTATTGATTTCCTCTCGCTAGGGAAAGAGTTGCCTTTCCTTTCTCGGTGTGCGTGATTTGTCGCGTCGATGCCCACTGCCCTCTTCTTGACAAGGAAAGGGATGTCGGGCCGCCTGGCTGACACTTCCTATCTCCCCCAACCGCCAGCCCGTGAACTCCGCAGGAAAACAAATCAGGTCTGTCTGTGTGGTCTATGTACGCATCAATGTCATTGCACACACTGCCAATGCGTTCTTTAGTGTGCGGCCATTCGCAAGAGCTGAATATCCAAAACTGTAACAGAAAATTCAAAAGGGCCTCTTTTGTAAGAATTCTGCTCAAGAAACATAGCTCGGGCTCCACTTGCCCTGCGCACGACCCTCAACGTGTTCAATGCAAGAAGCCCTCAGACGTTCGTCAAGTTACTTCGCATGCTCCCAGCATTTTTACGTATGTACCTCCACACTTTTCTCCGCATATATTACCTCGCAAATACACACATCTCCCCTTGTGACATCCGCAACGGCGTGTGAAGGACTTGTTGTCAAATATTTTCGCGTCATGCGTTCTTCTTTCGCTCAAAAGCTGGCCCCAACCTTACTGTAGAGAGTCAACTAATTTTGTCTTAAATGAACACAAATTTTAATATGTAACACAAATAAAATTAATACAACTTGTTTTTACAGTAATATAATTTACTTTCACTTCTTGTAAATGAGGGAGGGGTCGCGAGCACTACTTATTTAGGGAGCGCTCAAGCGCGCGTTTAAAGTGCGTCAAAATATACAAAATTAGCGTTACTTACTTTAAGAACGGCCCGTAAGTGAATATGCACCATACTAGCTCGAACAGCTCCAAGAAAATGTTTTCTGCTTTAAAAATAAAACATTTTTCTAAAAGATGTAGAGGAGAAGGCGAATGTGCAGCCTGTACTTCATATTAATTGAGAAAGAACTCTTGAAATCCATAGAAGAGATAGAGGTTCTTTACAACAGGGCGGCTGGAGTAAGTATTTAGTCATTTAGGATGTTTTGGAGCATTTACACATGCTTGTCTTCTATATTCATGAATGTCAATACAATGGCAACAAGGTAGCTTCCACAAATTACGAATAATTTTAGAAGAGAAATTATGTACATTAATCTATTAATTTAAATAATTTACAATTCTAAATTTTATGCATATCAAACTCGTGATATGTGTTAGTAGCATTTTCTAGCGTTCCATGATTGCTTTCGTCGCCTTTTGAAAGTTCAATAATACGTCTAATGCCAAGCCTAATAGAAAGGTTCCAATGCATCAGAAGGGGTTCCCAGCACTGATTAACTGTGTTGGTTCAGGTCTTTTTGCCTGGACGGGGCGCGTTGTCTCTCAGAATAAGTAATAATCATAATGATTTACTTTTGCCATCAAACCAAAGAATTTTAATTAAATTTCAATATTGCCTTAAGGGAGACTAAGAGATTTAATTTTCAAAAATCAGCAATTGTGCGTGGTTTTGAGCATTAAAAAAAAGGAACACCCTACGATGTTCCGACACCCCCTACCTCCCTCTCCTGGCCCTTCAGAAAGACAGACCCTGACCTTGGCCAAATGTAGCGAATACCGAAAAACACGAAGCCTCGTCACTGCATTACTCTGGTTTTCTGTAGAGTTCTTGTTTTAAGTAGTCGCAAAGCAAAAATGAAAAGGTCGTAATGGACTGAACCCTCCAATTCAAAATACTGAATGTTTTAACCACATTTACCAGCGGCGGACGCTCGGCAAAGTTAGATTGAAAATCAGATGGCAGCAGGTCTTGCACCGTTCTTCGTATGCGTTGCAGTGTGTTGCGTGCGGCGTGAAGATATCATAGACGTAAGATGGCGTAAGAGAGACAAGATAACTTGGCATTTGCTCGAGACCAGGCTTCGCAAACATGTTCTTAGTCTTTACGCCTGTGTTATCTTTTCCAGTGTCTGTTTTGATTTCAACGTCTCTCATTCGCTTGGGAAGTGCACGGAAGCAGCGACATGGCTGCCGTGCTACCCAAGGGCTGATAGTAGATGTTTTGGAAAAATATTTACACAAATTAATGTATTTAATTGTAGTTCAATTTAACAGCTATAAGTTATTGCTTTTGCATGAAAAAAATAATTATGTTTTTGTATAAGGAACTGTTTCAAATATGTGGCCACTTTCGACCTATTGCCCCTGTTGTTTTCTCTTGGCGGTCCTGGTATTATGATAATTTCTAAATTCATTATCAATTGCTCCTACTATAAATTGATAATTATAAATATTTTTAGATTCACAGCTTTTATGTGAAGCATCCTTTTACTTTTCTCAAACATACTGAAGTAAACATCTTGTATTAAATAATTTCACACTTGTCAATATTTTTTTCCAGATGTTTATTCAACATAAATTGGTTGAAACTCCATATGAATGGAGGATTTTGTTCCAGAAATTCTGCAGAAAAATACATTCCTTCTTATTACACATGAAGATTTGAAAATATGTTCATTGTTGATTACCTAAGATAGTTAGTTGAATAATAATGTACTTCCACAGATGTTGTAATGTAAAATACGATGTAAATAAGGAATAAAAGTATAAAATGTGCTTTATCGAGACTTTTTAGAATGCACAAATTACCTGCAGCAGCACAAATGTTGCTGAACCAAACCATATAAAACGGTTCCCCAAAAAGACACATTTCTCAAGAATAACAAATAAAATATTTTTTACAACCCTGTACCGAATTAAATATTTGAACAAAAGCATTCTTTAACAAAAACTGCAATATTATTACAGTATTTGCAAATACACGGCACAACGTTTCTTTACATTAGCAAGAATAACAACAAATTTGTTATTCCAATAACACACAATATTCTTCATAATACAGCACGCGATGCACAGCACAGCGTGTGTTTAATTGCGGAAGGGCTATTACGAGTACTAGGACCTTGCTCTTTCATGTGTCGTAAGCAGTGACGCACTGAAAATAAGAATTCAGACGGTACGCGCAGAGTGAGCTTAGGTGGAAAACAAGCAAATATTGGCACTAATTAATATTATCTCTTGGTTTCCGGATTTTTTCCGAGTTTCTGGATATCACACATTGAAAATTAATTATATATATTTAAACTGCTATTTGCCTATGTAACCAACCGCGGGCGACCAATTTGCGCTTTTTAATGAACAATGGCGCAATGCTGGAAGCCCACGTATTCCCTAATTACTCATTGCTCCAAGAGCTAGCAATCAGAATCATCTAGGAAGATTAAAAAAAACTTGTTTCGCAATTTTCAAAAAATTAGTATTTTCAACAAAAATGAGACCACCACCATTCTATTAAACGTCATTTGCACTATCCAATAATCAATAATGTAATAAAAAATTATGTAGCCATGTTTTTAAAAAAAATTGAGAATGTCCCAGAGGCTTCATGTGATGTACCCCCAAAAATTAAAATATCGGTTTCAAATTCAAGGGGCCGCTACATTATCCATATCAACTGATGAAGACCAATTTTGGAGAAAATTGGCTGAAAATCGGCGTTGTTCACAGTCGGACGGATATGTTTTTCGGTACCCACAAAACATGAATTCCGGTTATACTACGTGTTAGGTGAATTTTATTTCTAAATTAAGCAACTGGATTTATCCACTTTTTCGTTACCAGAACTCTGTAATAAGTGTTTTTCTGTTAAAAGTTCGCCGTTATTTCACGCAGCATTACATAACTTTCTCTCTACTCCGTAGCGAGAAAGTAAAAAAATATAAAATAATATCACATGTCCGCCAGAGCTTTAAAAATCATGTTAACTACGCGCAAAACTGAGGAAGGGACTGCGTTTCCCGCAGCCCTTAGAGTCGCAATATTGAGAAAGAAAGAGCTGGGGAAACGAAATCAATTATGGCCATACTTGGACGCATGCAGCAGAGGCTGGCAGTCCCAGGGAGAGAAACAGAATCGCAGCAGAGCAAGGCGGAAGCTTTTCGCAAGTTACACACGCACAACAGTGGGCCGCATTGGCCATGTAATTGAAAGAAATACTATTTCGCGTATTTTATTTTACTATCAAAGAGAAATTAAACAATTGTGACTGGAGGATACAGCCCACCCCACCAGCCGTCACTGGTAGTGTCCCTGTCAGGTACACTCACCTCCCGCGCACGTGGCTCTGGGTTTGATATCCACTGGGCACGTAATTTTTTGTATTAGTTATGCACTGAGACATTAGACGGAAATAAAATTCATACGAAACAAAAAAATTGGTTTTGAAAACGGTGATCGCACTTCAGCATTTTGCAACTGTCACTATTGTTTGGACACCAAATTGTTTTACCCAAATAAAATAATTTTATTTCTAAAATTTCACTATGTTGATATGTTTTGTAATAATGAAAGATCCTTCCACACACGCACTCACACACACACACACACACACACACACACACATACATACACGCACACTCGTAACCCCACCAACGCTCTCAGACTATAACTGCAAGCGGAAATGTGCACGCACCATGAGAGGCAGAAAGGAACTTCCTTCTATAGTTCGATTTATTTAGTCGTGCACTTGATGTAAATAAGCTGTTGCGGTTTCATCCAATTGGGAGCTTGTATGTCGCGACAGTGACGTCACTCCTGGGACGTTCGCGCTCCCGATCGGATGAAACTGTGAACAGCTGATTTACGTCAAGAACATGGTTAAATAAATACTAGTACATAACGATCTACTTTACACTAAGAAGTCATCATATATTCATTTTAAATCAACAAACCTAATATCAAACAAATATAAATTCTCCAAATATATTGACTCATTTAATACCGTCAATAATTGAACTTGTGTATTTTCAATAACACACGAAATTCATAACCATTCGCGCAAGTTTTCATGATATTCCGCAGTGGGGGTGCGGGAAGAAGGGGGCTCTGGCTACGCCACGGCTTAGAAGGGCGAAAGGGCCTACTGTGGGCATGAATCTAAGCGTGAAATCTAAACGAGAAATGCTACGATTGGTTAGAAAGTACGAGATGGATGTTGCCAGCGTTGCAAAATGGTTCCGAGTCGAACTTAAGTATCTCCGCGTGCCGTGCTATTCAGCGCCGGGTGAGGAATAGGGAGTTCGTGTATCAAGAAAACTTGCGCGAGTAATGCAGCCAGTGCCAGGCGATAACAGCAAATTGGGATTCCCCTCGGGACACGGCGCAGCGCTCGGCGAGACTCCCCCTCCTTCTGGTTGCGCCACCGAAGGCCCAGTGTCAAAGCGGGCTGGAGCGCAGGGCCGTGGAGTAAACGCAGCAAACGCAGCAATAGATCCCGGAACGCGGTGCAATACCTGGGAGGGCACCAGTCGCCGGAAAGAGCGCCAATTGGGCGCGATTTGGTTTCAAAACGATTTTACACATATCGATATTGCTGCAATATCTTGAATACTGAGTGGAATTTAAACGAGAATGTATATGTATTTTTCTAACACATTATAAAACAGTTTTCGGATATCTGTGTTTTATAGAACCGTGCAACCTAAGCGCAAGTCGCCACTGGTTTATTGTAGCAAGAAGGTTTTAATACACTGACCTTGCCTATGATTATAATACCAGAACTCCTAGTAGCTGTCAAAATTTAATAAAAATACAAGGACTGATCTACACTGTATCTTTTCTATGCTTGAAAATGTAGTTACAAAATGGGGAAAAGGAAGTCATTCATTTCTTTCTTAATCCGCAGATATGCAAAACTACGATATGATCAAAGTTTTCACTTCTAACCCGGGAGTGCGGCAATAGGTAGACTCGCGCCAGTGCCTACAATGTATCTCTCAGATATAGCTGCAACTTTTTTGTGAATGGGAATGATCTAAAGTTCTATTTACTGAAATATGAATGTTATTTAGTTTGTACATGTGCCCTAATGGCATTGTTAATTAATCCTACACCGCATAAATCTTGTCTAAATACTTATGGTGAGAAAGGTATAAATTGACAATGAACCCGCAAAAATCATTAAACATCTTATTAAATAATATTAAACACAATTTCCAAAAAATAATTGTGGTAAGATTCTAAACAAACATATATTTTACATTTTTCACAAAAATATTTAGAAAGTCTGTCTTGTTTCCGTTCTGCAAGGGTCGACTTTTTTTCATTTCCTTACAGACGTCCCCTGCACATTGTCTTTCTCTCTGGTAAGAAATAGTGACAGTGGATCCTAGGTAAGTTTTCTGTTGGAATTCTTCTTACAGACCTGGCTGAAAATAATGTCATGACTCGTACTCGCTACGTCAGGAGCTCAGAATGCATTGGCGCCATTGCACGCAACGCACCTGACAGATACCGCGCAGCGCAGTGATTAAGTTCCAACATGTTCTCGGGAAATAATTCAAGGAAAGGATAAAAGTAGAAGGCGAGGCGTTCTCAAAAGTACAGTGAAGAAATACCTGACATATCAGACAACTAATGCATCGCAATTATTCAGGAACATAAAATTGCCGTGGCTTGGATCTCACAAATGTATTGCGAGCACTCCCGGGTTAAAGTGTCAAAGATTTACCGTATATAACAACAGGGTATACTAATATCACCCAGCTCTTTTCGACTTTTCTGCGTACTTCATTATCTTTTGAAAAACTGAAAAACTTACATACAGTACAATTAAAATTTACGACATAACACATATTGCACGTCTTAATTTAAAAACAGCCAGATACACAATACTGACGAGTAAGAGATGGAACCCATCACTTTCTTGGAGCTACCAAATACGACGCAGGTGAACATAGCAAAGTATACTTACAAGCTGAACCCGTACGAATACAGCATACATAATACAATATTTAAACTAATGTTTGTGTTTGCTTTTTTCTTAGTTGGGCGTCCGTCGTATTTATCATTGAACACTTTCCTCAGATATTAATCAATTTAAAAAGGGATGAAAGGAAAAAGACAAACAAATTTTGAATGTAATAGTATTAAAATATTATTGTCGACCGAAGAAGTACCATATACCATTATTAATAAAATGATCAATGTAGGAAAAAATTCTACAGCAGAGGTATATAAGGAATAATAGTCAGAAGTAAAGATTCCTGAGTGGCGATGGAACGAGGAATGACGAAACAAACTTGGCATCGCAGCGATAAGGAAAGTGAATAGCTTTGAACATTTTTTACTCGAAATTAATGTGCAAGTCCAAGATTGTTTAGCTATTAAAAAGGAGAATTACATTTTAAAATAAAATCGCCTGCATATTTTGCTTAGAAAAATTAAATGGCATGCATGCGTAATAGGAGGGTAGATATGATTGAGTTGTTGAATTAATATAATCTAAATAGGGGCGAAGATCAGGTTTGTTATTCTTCAGGGTGTAGTCTTTCTGTCTGAATATTTTGTTGTT
Source organism: Gryllus bimaculatus (assembly GCA_017312745.1). NCBI lineage: Eukaryota > Metazoa > Arthropoda > Insecta > Orthoptera > Gryllidae > Gryllus > Gryllus bimaculatus. The sequence continues at coordinate 653,165 of BOPP01000304.1, read as the reverse complement.
TTTCTGCAGTGTATTGTAATTTAGATAGAGCCACGATGGGAATAGCTGATGAAAACAATAATTGCTTAGAATGAAATAAATCAGAGGTGCGGCGATTATTGTAGTCGCAACACTGAAAATTTTGATTTTTTTAAAATTTTATTATTTAGACTTGAGACAACGTTACTACCAAAGTAAGCCATAAAAATCGATGAGAACATCCCGCATCCCGTATGGGACGGCTTCGCGAAAGAAAGAAAAGTAATAGTATGCAAATTGATTACGCTAACGCCCAGTATAAGCGACATTGATATTTTACCGAATAATTAAATTACAGTAGTAGTCGTAGAATTAATCTAAAGGTTACAGCGGCCAGGGGGAGGCAAATAAATACAATTATTCAATAATCCATACGAAAGTTGTCTCAGTGGCTCCCATGCGTGCGGTCGAGATACATTAAGTGTAATTAAATAAAGACAGGAAATGAATCCACAAGCGAATGCGGTCTCACATTGTTACGTTGTTTGTGTAAAGAACTGACCGTAAAAACCTTTATATTGCAAGCACAAGATGCGTAATAAATTAGTGAATATTTTGTGCCTGGGATCGTGACGAACATCTCTGCTCATACAAATGAAGCAAAGTACTTCAATTCAAAGAATCTTAGTAGAAACGTTATTTGCTAGTAATGAGGTTGCTCATGTTATGGCATTAAAGACAGGGCAAGGAATGGTCGAAGAACAACGATCCGATAGGCGGTAGCGCAACTTTTGGCTCTCCCACGCGGCTCGGCGGCGAGGCTTAGCGGGCTGTGGTTGTCGCGGGGCCGCGGACAGCTGGCGCCCGCGCAAGTACAATAACGTTGTACCGCCTCCAAAGAGAGTCTCGGCAATAAAGGCATGTATCGTATAGCGCTTCACCTCGGCTGTGCTTTCTTCTAGTTTATCTTCTGTGAAAAAGTTTCCATTTCAGAATGCGGAACGGGAAATATGTAGGTTATCCTTTTGACAATCTTCTAATATTATTTAAGTACTTTACAAACGTGTCTGTTTTCCCATTAAACTTTTTTCAAACAAAAGAGTACTATTTCGAACAGTAAAAGGTTTTGCACAAAACCGAAATTAGGCAAAATCGTATTTTAATCGGGTTTTTCGTACATCAGCCCAACGGATTGGATAAAGCTGAATGAAAGATGACGTAACATTTCAATCTTCACACGGGTAATGTTGGCAATAGTCACAAGGAGCTGACCAAAGTAAGGCGATTGTTCGCGTGTGAGCGTCTTATGATCATCACTAACAGACGGATGTTTTCTCGAAAACAACTTTTTCAGGATCCACGTAGATTCCGACTTAATTTCGTGTACAAGAATGTAATTTACGACAAACGGGGGAGGGAAAAATCCAATTTTTCGGTATCGAGAATCCATATAACGAAATCGTCAAAAAATGGCACTTACCCCTGCTGCTTAAAATACTTCCTCTATAGAACGCAGTATAGTACGAGAAAATAAAATAAAGGTTAATATTCACGTGTTTGTTCATTTCTACATTCTGTTACATAATGAGTGACTTATAAAATCATATTTCATGAAGATATTTAACCACCAGATTTTTTCTGTTTATTGGTCTCAGACATAAAACAATTCGTAACCTTTGTTATTTTACTTTCGTTACCTCCGTTCTCTACAGTTGGACAATCCTGGAGAGGTAAACACTTCAGTCTTTTAGAAAATACACCTCGCTAATGGAAATTTTAGGTTATAGGGATTGTGAATTTAGTATGCTTAACATTACTAAGTATTTTATCTATATATCATTGCTATCACACATCAATGCTACACTTGGTACATTTGTTTGTTTGTGTTTGTTTATTTGTTTCTGTTTGTTTTTGTTGTTTTTGGTTTTGGTTTTGTCCGCTTGTTTTTCCTAAAATGTTTCTTCTGCACGGGAAAACCAAGAAATCCTCGTATTCATTTCTTGATCTAAACAACGCATGTAGATAAGATAAAAATTGGATATATTCCTCATTCTCCCTCGTAAAAATTTGGCATTTAAGTATAATTAAATAACAGCAAATTTCAATCATTCTCTATATTTCAAAGGACTGCCATTCGTGAGGATACGACTTCGGGAGGGAATGAATGTACGGTTTATGGCCCGAATAGGGCTTTGGGAAGCTTCGATAGTCGCTATGTATTGGCGGCTCTGCTAAAGTATTGCATATGAAGTGTGGGCATGCTCCGTGGCATGGAGAAGCGAAAGTGTGATCACTCACAGGTGCTTCCATGAAAGGCGGAAGAACGGGATCTTGGGTGGGAGCACCGGCTCCCCGTTGGCTGGGGAACCGCAAGCGCCGGCCGTGCGAGCGGAGTGTGAAGGAAATCAGCCAGGTCAAAGCAAGTCTGCACAAGTTACTGGCCCGCCTGGGAAGCTCGGCGCTCCAGCAAGCACGAACAACTTCCCCCGTCTCCGCTCTCGTTTTCCCTCCAGATCTAGAAAGAGGTGTACACTCGCAAGCTGAGGGTGCGAGGCGAGGCGTAGTGACTCCATACGAAAATATGTATGTCAGATTGGTTCTATCAAATTACGTAGAGTTGAATTATGTTTATATTCCATACTACTTATTACTAATATACGTATTTTTACTTTCTTTTTCTTAAGAAGGTACTTCTTAAGAACAAAAATAAAGACGAATTTCCGACAGAAAAACTCTTTTTATACGGCTCTGTCAATGGAAAATTTGATAAATCCAGATGCTAAATTAAAAAGATCCTCTAACACGTGGTGTAGCCAGAATCTATGTTTTATGTGTCCTTGATACCTAAAAATCGATTGAGGCAAAACGTCTATGTCCGTCTGTGAACAACGCTAGTGGCTAAACCATTCAGCTGATTTTCTTCAAAAACTGATATTTCCCAATCGATCTCGCTGATGCCGCAGCCTCTTGAATTTGAACTGATATTTTATTTTGAGGGGGAGGCACTTTACATGAAGCCTCTGGGACATTTTCAAAATTCAAAAAAATTGCTCCATTTACTTTCATTAGGTTGTATTGTTGGATAGTCTAAAGGATGTTTAAGAAAATGGGGCTGGTTTCATTATGTTTAAAAGCCCTGATTTTTCCAAAATTGACAAATTAAAATTTTTTCGGCGTCTTCTTACAATTACAATTATAAAGATACAGTTTCTTCTTAATGAAATGTGTTCATTAAAAACAGATCTGCAAATAAGGTCAGGTTAAAGTTTTCAACTATATGAGTATTTTTTTAGTTGGCCGTCAAACAGTCGCCCGCTCCGGAAATCCTGGGCTTCGTGATCGTATTTTTAGAGATATTTTGAGCAGTTGGATGCTACGTAAGTTAGAATGTGTACATTATTTCACATTTCTTTGTTTGGTACATTGGAGATTTTGTCATACGTTTACAAATTAATCTTTTAGAAGTTATTTAAACCCTATTTGAAATAAATATGAAATAAAGATTGCTAGCCTCCAGTCGTCCGCTTCCAATTTACGCAGTTGAATGCTATGTAAGTTAGACTTTGTATATTATCGCGTATTTCATTTTATTATTATTATTTATTATATTTGTCATTTAATTTTAAATTACGTTCTTAAAATTTTGTTAAATGTGAAAACGCATAGATGAGCGGTCATTGTTGGTTGTAACCCTTTGTTGTGACACCGCACTGATAACAGAAGGCGATGACGGCTGCCTTCCGTTCGCGACTAATACTTTTATATATTTGAAGAATATTACAATACCATAGTGTTTAATAACTACTATTACATATTTTTCCATCTATTTCCATTTGTTTACTAACGCTATCGGTATCGTATTATTTATTCTAAACCTGAGGATCATAAACCTCAGAATTAAAATTTTCTTATAATTAATCTTTTAAACTAGTTCGCCCCACACTTGAGCGAGCCAAAATCTGTAAGCGAATAACAATTTATGTTGACTGCCAAGTCTACAATGTTTGATTTTCTCTACGAAATCATAAAAATGCCAAGTTTATGCTCCTACAGTACAAATTTATAATTTTCATGAGAACTCGCGAAGTCGGCCCTATACAGGAAACCGACATATTATTATATTGATTTGGGAACCTGGATCTCTTTTATTCTTTCTCCTGCCACTGGGTTTTGTTATCTACTAAAATATAAACACATATTTTTAACAATGCTGTCTACATGACTAGCAATTATTCCGAAAGGCTACTCGGTGATTTCTGCTCTCCGCCTTACATACACCAGCTTTCTATTGTACAAAACAAAACACGACGTATAAATTTACCCTTTGCATATACCAACACAACGTTTCATTCATACATATTTAATATAGATTTCATTCATGCGAGTGCACTTTTTTTGAGAATTGAATTGATTCTAAAGGCCATTTACTAAATAATAATTAATTACGAGTCTTGGCCTTGTTACAATATTGTTTGGCACAATTGCGTCACCTTCCTGGTTGCTGGACCACGTAATGGCGCCGTCTCCGACAACTGAAAATATCTGCGTCCTCTCGTTGCAGCCACTTTCTTTTCCTTTTTTAACTTCCCAAATGAACCACTTGCAAATTAATACACTCCTACTAGGAGCATCACTTTACGAAAATCGATTAACGTCAAAACAAATTTCTTAATGAAAATCAAAGATCCCACTTCCGCCACCGCCATGATGTTACCACTCATGATCGCAAATCCGTCTGTCCATATGCATTGTTGCCCTGTTCTTCTTCACCGCACAGTTTGGAACAAAGGATGACTCTTCTGTCAAACACGATGTACATTTTTTAGAAGTCGTTTACATTTCCTTAATATCTTACGTAATGGGACGGTCGCACGCGTCATGTAGCGATGCGTATTTCAATATTTTATTCAATATAACGTTGCAGAAAAGAGGTCTGGAAATGTGAGTTTTTCGCTACCTCTAGCGCACGTAGAGGAAGCGTCGGGGACGCGGAGGCATACAGATTTTGTCTTGGCACAGGCGCGCCCCGGCCGCATCCGCTGTCTCACCGGGAAATACGGACGCCGCCGTCTCACAACCCGACAATTCAGCAGTACCGGTTTTTGTAACTTGGGTGACGTTCGAATTTCAACAGAATTTGGTGAGACTCGGACGGCCATCAATAACGTCGCGATTGGGCGGAAGAAACCGAGTGACGCGCGCCCGCCAATCGCGGAAACGAAGCGGGGGAGGGCCACGTGACCTGCGTAGCTGAGGAGATAGCTGCGGCACGCAATCTTGGTCATTCCGATAGACGAGACGACAGCGATTAGAAGGGCCTTATTGAGGTCGGGACGAGGGTGAGATTCTTTGGCTTACAGGGGGATGCCAATGAACGTGTTATCGCATCGCCGCCGCCCGAATGCATCATCGCCACATTACGGGCCGCCTCTGGGGTCACTACCCCAAGGACGAACGCCACGGGCCGTGACTGTGAGTGTCCGACCGCGAGACCAGGGCTGACGACGGTCCGAGACGCAACTACCGCTGCCACGGACCGCGCCACCGATGCCCGTGGACACCACCACGCCGCCTGCCGCCGCAGCCGGCGCCTGATCGCGACGCCTGACCGCACGGCGCCAAGCACCAGGGCGAAGGGCCGCGCTCCCGTAACCGGGGTCGTGGCCGCTGGGAAGGACGCCGCCCTGACTCCAAAGATGAACTCTGGCCCGTACGGCCGAATTTGAGATAAGTTACGTATAAGGAAGAGAATAAGTTTTAGGGAATAATTATAACGGGAGGCTTCACCACATGCAAAGAGACCATTAAACCCACCTTTCAAAATACCATGCAGTATTAGAACAGGAATAAGCCCTATCACGCATGCCTCCTTTTAAAGAGTCAACGAACTGAGCAGCCGGGGCAGCGCTGGATCGCCGTAACCAGGTAATCAGGTGAGACGGGGCAGCCACACGGTGGGTGTGATGACACTTAATTGCTATCATTTCTAAATAAAATCTAAATAATACATTTAATTACCTTTCCCTTTTTCAAATTCATTATATTTTAATCTTCTAAACATTTCTCTTTGCCAAGCATACGAACATTCATTTATTACAAGTTTTTCGTTACTCTATAATAACTTAGAGTTTGAATGACTGTGTATATCTTTCCTAAATACGAGGGTTGCCTTTTATATTTCAGGATTAGAGAACATAAACAAATATTAATCATCGGAAGTAACTTTTTTGTTTTTCAAATATTCCCCACGAAGATCTATACACTTTTGCATGCTTTTGAACCAATTGTCGAAGCACTTTTGCCACTCTGATTGAGGTATCTCCAAAACATGCATTCTGAATCCAGCAACCGCTTCTTCAGGTGTCGAAAAACGTTGACCTCTCAGTTTGTTTTTTACGTACAGGAATAAAAAGAAGTCATTCTGTGCCACCTCAGGACTATACGGCTCATCGAATCGATGTTTTGGGTGCTAAAAAATGCAGTTGTTTGAGCCAATGTGTGAGAGCTCGCATTGTTTTGCTGAAGAGTGATCCGTCTTCAGCAGTTGGTTTTCCTGATTTCTTGGAAGACAGCTGGCAAACAAATCGTTGTGTACCACTCAGAATTGTCTGTTCTGCGTTGTTCTAGTGGTACGGTTGCGACATGTCCAGTTTTTCCGAAAAAACAGGCGACCATCTGTTTGGAAGTGCTTCGTGCGCGAACTTTTGTTGGATTTTGCTCATCTTGAAACACTCATACAGTCGACAGCTGTTTACTATCAGGCTCATACGCGTAAATCCACGATTCATAACCTTTCCTGATGTCATACACGTGTTTCGAAGCACCGCGATCGTATTTTTTGAGCATTTCTTTCGACCTTTCGACACGAGCCTTTTTTTAGTGATTGACAAATTGTGTGGGATCCAACGCGAACAATTTTTTTTGACAGTCAAATGTTTATGCAATATTGAATGTATGCTGGTCCCACTAATGCCTAATGTTGTCTCAATCTCACGATAGGTCACATGACGATCTTGCATTATCAGTTCACGCACAGCATCAATGGTTTTCAGAACAACTGGTTTTTGACGACCTTCGCGAAATTCGTCTTGGAGTGAACTACGACCACGATTGAATTCACCATAGCATAGATAAACACTGGTCCTTGATGGAGTTTCATCAAGGACCAAATTGAATTAAGTTCATCCATGCACTGTAGCTGAGTTAATCCACGTAGAAAGTTGTAAAAAATAATCGCACAAAATGTTCACGATTTAATTCCATTTTTGAGCCAAGATGAATCTTTTAAGTTACTGTAAACAACACAAATAGCGCTCGTATGTCAAAACGTTCTGAGTACCTACAACCTCAAAACATCCAACTTTACGATAGAGCTGTCAGTTGCCAGATTGCAACACTAGGGTTGCCAAATCCCGAAACTTAAAAGGCAACCTTCGTATTTTTTGTTTATTTACTCTTCACATATCACATATCTGCTAATAGCACAGTTCCTTGTATTTTTAGAAATACATAATTCTTTACTCTTCCACCCTTGCACTTTCGAGTGTTTGTCTATTGAATATGTCAATTTTAGTTATTTTGGTGCATTTTTTAAAAATAATTATTGGGACGCGTCCGAATGGACCGTCACATTATTAACTTTTAATTATTTTACTTTCTCGCATACTGCTTACGAATAATAGTGTAAGGCTAAAAAACTTATTCGATATGTTCGTGAATACACTACGTACCTTATCCAATTAATTCAATTCCAGAAAAATATTTTCAATTAAAGTTTGAATAAAAAATCTATTGAAACTATTTAATTTTTGCACCAAATATTCTACGATTTCATATGACTTTTACAAAAAATTGTGATTGTGATGAGTTATGAGAAATTGTGGTATAATTAATATTACATAAATATTACTAGAGACGAGAAAGTACGTGCCGTTTTAGCTCAAGTAGTTACGTTTTAAATTCTGTCGAATATAAACATTATTGCCAATGCACAGGAATATGTTTAAATGGCGATCTATTTCCTTGTTTTCATTTTGTGTTAAGTCTGATTAAATCAGCTGTTGGTGTATGCAACAATATTGTGAAATAAATTAAGAAATCTATAAGTTAGCAACTCTCTCGCTTGCGGGTAGATAGACCGGTTTAAGTGGGAAAGTATGTGATATCATTGCAGTGCCTCTGACCGGGAGGTCCTAGGGATAGAGTCCCGACACTGGCTACATATAGGTCGCAGTCAGACGCTTTCTAGGGAGACGTTTAATGGCAGGCTGCTGTGATCAGTAGTTTTTCGTGGTTTGTTCTATAAATACCAGTAGTTTGGGGGGTTATTTCTCATTTAAAGTAATAGATACCTAATAATACCTAGAAAATTTACACCTGGGTGTTAGTATATCCAGGTGATTAATAATTTATTAATTGATTTAATTAATAAGATGGTAATTATTTATTAATTGATTAATTTCAGAAGTAATATACAGGTGATTAGTTTGGAATATTTATTAATCTCAGCGTTTCTTTCAGGACCTAGGGACCATTCTAACTGTAAGAAGATTAATCTTGATGGAAACGCGCGCGGCGTTGCCGATTTTCTAAAATTATAAAAAGCAAAATAAAAATGGGCTATTATATCACTTATTAATGATTATTGATTGTCTATTTAGTTATTTATTTTTCGTACCTTTTCATTAGAGACAATCACTGAATAGATTAAATGAGAAAGGGGCCGTCCATAAATTACGTAACGCAAATTTGGAATTTCAATACTCCCTCTCCCTCCATAACGCACCCGTAACGCGCGCTTGAACCTTCCCTAAATAATTACGGAACGCTGATTACAATACCCCCTCTTATGATTGAAAGAATAAAAATAAATTATAGCACAGTAAAAACAATTCGTATTTTTTAACTTGTGTTGGACTGATAATTAGTAGAAATTGGTTGACGATACTGGCTTCACCTAACAATAAAGGGGCCAGCTGTGAGTGAAGGAAGAACGCGCGGACAAGATCATGTTTGATCACAAACCGTGACACGCCGTCGTAGATATTGCATGAGCCAATTTACATGGATTCTAGAATATACTAGTACTACATATAAGGGTTTTCTACATATATATTTCTTCGTAATCTTACAGAGTCAATAAAAATTTGTAGAAAAAATATTTACATTTATGGTAACAATTTAGTCTAATTACGTTAATTTATTTGTTTTTGCAATAAATGAATTAGTTAATATTTGAATGCTTTAGTACAGAAATCAAAAAAAGGTATTATTTCATCAAATGTTTAAAAATGTAAAAAATATAAACGCCAATGATACTTAACATTTAAATAATTCCCATATGTATCGCAGCGTAACACTGGCACGGACCCCCTCCCGTTCTTTAGCGCCATGTAATTTATCGGCGACCCCAAAAACGTCACTTGAAAACGTATATATTTGGATTCCCTGGTCACTACACTTCGAACCACTTGTAGTAATTTCGCCTAATACGGCATCTCTGCCTGCCCTTTAAAGCTCCAGTTTTTCCTTTGCATCAGAACGAAATATTTTAATGATATTGCATTTGTTTTGTTATTTGAGTTCAAAATATCCTGGTATTGTTCCATGATTTTAGCCTGCCGTATGACGTTTCTTAACAATGATTTGTATTTTTTAAAGTAGAGGAGGAAATCTTGACATGCTTAGAAACGAAAAAAAGAAATCGTTTGTTTTTACATGATGTCCTAATCCCTTGTGTTATCTAAGAATTGCTTTTTTTCTCTTTTGAAGAGGAAAGAAAGTGTTAAAATGAAATGAAAGCGTTGAAAAAAAGAATTGTATTTATCGATTGTATCAATAGTGTTGTAAACTGCGTTCCATGACTCTTGCAACTTGTAATTGATGAATAATTTTATTTTACTTTTAATAAATAATCTACCCATACGTGTATTATTTATTGTGTCAGTATTCGCATTTCTTATAATGGTTTAACGCTCGCCATGATAGACTAAAATTGTGTATATTTCCATTTGAAAAAACAAAGTTACCTCAGCTTCTCGTCAAATAAAAGTAATAAAATAGAAATGAAAACATGTATCAATTAAGGTAATAATTTTTATGTCGGTTATGTGAAAAAAGAATCTAACAAAATTTCCAAACTTTTTATCATTAATTATATAAATCTCATTACCTGCATTTTTATAGAAATTTTAAAGAAAATATACCGAGAATGTATTATTCCACTGTTTTTAAAAGTGCAATAATATTCATTGTAATTCAGCCAGTCGATTTTCTAAATATTAGTTATATCTAGTCTTAAATAAATATAATTAAGCAAATTATGTTTTTAAATAATAATTTACATCGAAAATACGCATTTTGAAAAATCTCGCTTGAGATTAGGAGGAGGGAGGGGGCCGAACCAAATCACCCAACATCTCACCAAGGGGGGAGGGGGAGTCGAAAAATCGCCAAAATCGCCTCTAATTTATAGACGGCCTCTTAGCCGCATTGCCTCATACACTTCCCTAAAAATTGCATTGCAATAACTTCAACCGTTCCAAAACTGCAGAAGGTGCTAAAGGTACGTGACTCACTCAGTATAACAGCGTTCTGAATTTTGGAAATTGCATTTTCGTCATTCGATGGAGGTGCAACCTCCAGTCTTATGGGGCACCAGCCGCTACTGCTTTCAGATAATGTTGCAAGAGAGATTGGTAGCAACAAAGCAAAAAAATCCCTCAAACATTTCAATTTTACTGCCAGTCCACCTTCAAATTTAAATAAAAATAATGATTTTCTCGAATACTATTACAAACATATTTGTTGATATGATGGTTCAATATTACGCCTTCCTAGCTTGTGTCTCATTGCGCATTGCGAATGCATGTGTAAATTTGTAGCAAATTCAACAGACGTTTCCAGGGCTTATTTGTCAATCTTATCACATAAAAATATCTAACTTTAAGCACATTAAAATTTTTTTTCGATTATTGTAATATGTTATTAATAATTATATTTTGTACACAAATAAATGTGTCTGAATTCCATCTGTCTGCTAATCAGATAGCATTAAATTTGTAGAAATGATTATAATTGGGGGACATTTTGCAGAGTTTAACTTATTAGTAATGTCAGTTACGGTGCTCGAATAATATCGGTTTTCGAATCCTAGTCCGGACACGCTCTTTGCTGGTTGGGAACACTTTTCCAAATTCAAGTATTATTATAATATTCCGTAACCGTAACATACAACAGAATTAAACACTAAATTAAGTTCATTATGTTACGCATTCAGAATTCTTTCAAATTCTGCCAGACTTCATACAGCTCGTTGTGTGTATTTCGTAAGTGTGCATTCCCGCCTGAGATATGGCATAATATTCTGGGGAAGTCCATCATGTAGTACCCAAATCTTTAGATTGCAAAAGAAAATGATTCGAATAATGAAAAAATGCCATTGCCATGCCTATTTATTTACGAATCTGTAGTATTTGTCAAAACTGGCTTACTTAACGATGGGAACATATTTTCATGCAATACTGATATTTATGATTACAACACACGTGATAGAAATCTCATTGATCAAGCGTCAGTATCAACAGCTGCCTACCAGAAATCCATATATATGTACGTTACTTTACAGCACATTACCAGATTACATTAAACAATTAAAGTCGGTACCCAAATTTAGGTTAAAAGTAAAGTATTTTCTGCTACATAACAGTATCTATACTGTAACGAATATTGCATCATCTGTCGGGATTCGCTGCGCGAATTGCGCCATCTTCCGGGTTAGTCGCGAGTCGCGTAGAGGTATGGCGGTTCCGGGTGTGTCGAGACGGGCGCCGGCCAGGTAAAATTCGCCGCTGCCGGCGGCCGCAAGTCAGACAGAAGTAAGCAGTCAGTGTACGTCAGTCAGAGAGTAAGCAGTCAGTCCGTCAGTGTGAGTATGTAGTAGTCTGTCTGAAGTGGAAGCTTAGCTATTAAGTGTGCATCGTGGTGAACAGAAGTGCAGGGGACCCTGATGTGGTCTGCGCAGTGAATTGTGGTCAGATGATGCAATATTCGTTACAACACAATTAGAGACTATACTGATCATCGGAAAGAAAAAAATTGTTTATTTTAACAAAACAGTGATATAATGAATAATTTACATTTGTATTGAATATTTTTAAAAATACTTAATATGCATATAACAAATAATGTACTTCAGCTTCCGGGCCAATGACCTCATTCTTGATCAGGTTTTTGCGCAGTTTCCCTGATCCATTGGACAAATGCTGAGGTGGGCCCACAGAACAATAAAGGATAGAAGTGCACCCTCAATGTTAAACGTCGAAAAAAAGTCGCTCGCAGCACTCCAAGTGGCGTGGCAAAGAACTACACAAAACCGCCGCCAGCGCAGCGTATGAAAGTTAATTTCACTCAATCGTCTTTGCGAAAGTTAATGGATATTAATAGGCTACATTCAATTGCAATGTTTCTCAAATATAGTAATTATAATTTTTCGTTATGCACTTGCGTAGGTCAATAACACAGGAGAGTCATCTAATTATATGGTAATGCAGAAATGAAGGAATCAAAATGAATAAATAAATCATGCCTCTAATGTACAATTTATATTAAAGAATATTCAATACAGACTTAAAACATTTTAATTTTTTTACCTTTTTCATGGCCTTTTGTATATTTTCTTTTAGTTTGTATTTTCTGTTTTTCATCTATTACATATTTGTATGTTAAAAAACGTACACACTTTTTTAAAATAAGTTCGTCGGATAAATTCCTTAACAAATAATGTATCGTCAGGTAATTTGGAATTAAAGCAAACCCTTCTCTCCGAATTATTTAAATGGCCATTTGTTTTCTAGAAATGTATACAAATGTTCATGAACATTCTTTAAAAAATATTACATTAAATAACAAATCATAATGTCATTACCTTACATAACAAAAAAATACACATTTTCCTTTTAGTATTATGTGAATACAGTAGGCTACAAATTTCATACAATCGTGAATGACACTTTAAATTAAATGCTAACCTCCATATTGCGAAACATCCTTGTATTCCACTAAGACGAGCAAATCGAAATGGAGAAAACTCGAAACTGTTGCGTGTGTGTCAGCTAAAACAAAATATCTTTAAACGCAAAACACACACATGAACGCACAGAACACTGAAAGAACTCATGAACGTAACCAACGGCAATATGATTCACTCTTCCGCCATATGGAAAACGCAGGCAGGCTGGATGTGACATACAAAAAAACAAGCGAAAACCACTAACCAATCATTGCTTGATATTCTTTCAACTAGCGCTTCATGTGGCTTGGCGGTGTGTTGCCAATTTTCCTGTCTCACCTTCACCCCTGTGGGTGGCCCCTTGTTTTGCTTCTGGACGTAAATGAAACTTCACTATGCACACGTTTTGTTGAACTCTCCTTTTGCTTGTAGTGGTAGGAGTAGAGGAAAGGGCGAGATATCATTTTGTTAGCAATGCAGAAAATAAAATCTGCAGTTCATTTATCGTTTCTATTACTCGTCAACGAAAATGTCTAGTTTTTCAAATGTCGCTAATCTTGCCCTCTTTTAAAATTTGATATTTATTTATTTATCTTTAACTTTTACTCATTTTTCAACTATTTATAGTTTAAATGATGGGAAAGGATTCTGGAACTCAAGAAAACTTGCGCAGATTATATTTTCCGCCATACGTCACACAGTTTGATTTTTTTAACTAAATAAATCTAAATTTAAATCTTTACGCTGTTAGGGCACTGTTGGGAAGCTCAATTTTTTTTCTTTTTTTGATATTTTCTTCTTTTTTTACTCCAAACATGTTTCGCTTAGAATTCGTTCACAATATTGGGCATTTTTTAATCTGCTTTAACCTTTTGTGTACTCCGCTGAAAATATCGAAATACCACACTCGATTCCAATCGATATGAAGTGTGACGTCAGAAATGACGCTCTGGTCGCGTGGCGAGGTTACCAGCGGTTACATGCAGGAACAGCAAGTGCAAGAAACAGCCAGGAAGTGAAGTGGAGAGAAGCGGAGTCAAAGAACGCGAAGAACACAAAGAAGAGAAAGATCGCTGCGTATGGCGGAGTTGCTTTTCGTGTGTGTCAGTTTCTTATTCTAATCTCGATTCTTAGGACGTCGTCTCTGCGAAGGTGCGTATATGCAACATATTTATTGTTGTGCATTGTCATGATTTGGAAGCGTAGAATAACTGGAGGTAATTTACTGTCTTAGACGTAGTGCATAAGCTTAAAATTTTAAAAGTTCACTGTATGGTAACTGCATTGTCATCAGTTTCTTTTCTAGAGCCTTTGCGGTCTCTTAAAGAGCTGAAACTTCATTTCAGGAAAACTTTTGGTTACATTGGAATAATGTATTTGTATTGTAGGTTAGGACAGTCTAAGATCCCTGTGTGAGTATTAAGGTCACAAAAGCGCGAAATTGAAATTTACCAGTTGTGTAAACATAGACAAGAAAGAAGTACAACACATTTTCATGCTTTATGTGCTTTGCAGTTTTGTACATTGATAAATGAGGTACATGTATATAAATAAATGTGTTTAAGTAGCTTTGTTATAATATCTTAAGTATTGCACAAAGATTGTTTTATTAGTAGTATTTAATTCTTTTAAACACATGTGTGATGAGCCACTGGGCTAGGCCGCGGCTTGTCATGTAATAGAAGTAATACAAGTAGCAGTAATAGAAGCTTGTGAAATTGCAGTATTTGAAGGTTTCTTTAATCATTACTACTTCTGATACGGTTTGTCAGAGAATACATATAGAAATATATATAACATCTTTTATGGCGTGTACATTTTCTTTGGTTTTTTCATGGTTTGCTTTTAATTTCATATTAAACTAATGACATGTACAACTTTGGGGAATATAAACCTAGAACTATAAATATTGAAATATAAACCTAGACTGTCAGAGTGCTTTACATTGAGAAGTATTCTTTAGTTATTAACAATTGGAGAATTTGAAGTTTCTTTGGGAAAAGTCCCATTTAATCCTAGAAATGTGTTAATTTATATTTAAGCCTATGGTAGCTGAGTACCGTTGTTCTGTGATGTGCAGTTTTAAACGATTGTTGTCAATGACCTTTTTTGTAAGTCGGAATATTATGGTATTCAAAGCTCCATTGATTTCTCTTTTTCTTTCTTCAGTTCAGATCTGTTATTACTCTTTTATGTGTTTTGTCTGATGTTCCACAAATCGAAAGAGAAGACACTAGGCTAAAATGTTTTTGATTATGATCAAGATAATAGATTTTAGTGTTGCCACTTTTTAGATTTGTGACTTTGTATGTTCATAGTATGTTCTTTCTTTTGTAGTTGTGAGGGACAATTGAAGTATTTGGATCTTTAAATCTCAAATTATATTTAGGAATTAACATTTTACAGGTACTTTGTGGCAGTAAAAGCACCTGACTTAGTGTTTCAATGGTCGTCTCTCATCTGTCAATTCATGAGAGTTCGTGCACCAGTTGGAAGTGTATCTAGTGGAGAGTTTGTGTCCTTTATTATTTGATATAAAAATGACAGTACTTTGGAGAGAGTAAGGCTCAGCTGTAAATTGAAGAGGTAATTACATTTATATATATATGTCTTGTCAAAGATGGGTTATTGTTTAATTTTGAGACCTATTCCTGATAAGAGTATAGTGTTAATTATGTGATTGTATTTTAGTTTCTGTTGTAGGGTTCATTTTGTGTTTTATTTTGTTGATTAAATTATGGTAGTTAATGAATAAATTGACCTCCACTGACATTATCAAACAAATGTAATAAAATTGTTGATAGATTAAATCTCTTTTTGTTTGATTGTCATTTTCCAGATAATAGAATTGAAAAGTGACAATATATGCACCATTATTGAAGTATAATCGCCTTGAAGTTTTAATAGAACTGTGGTTCATATGAGGGTCAGTGATACTTTTATTTATCACAAAATATTTTAGGGGCAAATTTTAACTTTTTTAGTAATGAGAAATGAATAAAAATGCCTCATTCCTTGAGAGTTGGTTTTGTCAGCAATTATTTCATTTTTTAGCAATGAACTAATGAATCTCTTACTAAAGTGATACATTTACTGAAATGAAATGAATTTTGATTTTAAATATATTTCAAGATGATATATTATTTAAAAGTATGTTGTATACTGGATACAGAATTGACATCAAATTTTGTCTGCTTTAAGTGACCCTTTTATTGTTTAAATTCCAAGTTGTATTAGATATCTTGTGGTACTCTATAATGTGAGTTAGGAAATAATCAACCACAACAATAACAGTTATATTTATTATAACACTCCAAAGTCACTCGGTGGGTCACTCAAGCAGTTCTTCTTTTATGTATTTTCTGTTATGTTTAAGCATGATCCAGGTCACTTGGGCTGCCCACCGAAGTTCGAGAAAGTTGTTTCCAAAACTTGACTTTGTGGTGTTGTAGTAAATGTTACAACTGCTATTGTTGAAGTTGATTATTTCCTAACTCGCATTACTTGTATTGTTTATCAAGTTTAATCAAGCCTTACTCGTCGCTGAAGAGGTGAATTATTTTTTTGACAATTTAATCTGCTGTTGACTGTTGAGACATTGTTTGGGCATAATAGCTGAGCCATTCTTATGAAGAGAATTCTGTTTATTTGCACTAATATTGCATAGTGATATATATTATATTATATATATATATATATATATATATATATATATATTTATATATATATATATTATATATATATATTATATAAATTTTTTTTTTTTTTTTTTAAGTAATGAATTGTGAGTGAAAATTAATGTAACATTTAATCTTCTTTCATAGTTCTTTATGGGTGAAATTTTATTTCAATCAAGTATGGAATTTGGTAAAAATACTTTTATAGAAGTTATTAGAATATAATTTGAGGACCTGATTTAAAAGTGTATAATTTATTGAGTTCTATGTTTAAGTAAAACTTAAATTATTTTTTTTCAAAAATTGTACTTTATTTTAGTGGAGAATACTTAATTAAATGGATGTTCTTTTTCAATAATAATCTAATGAATCTTGTGTTTTATTTATTTTACAAATGCTTGTTATGTGAATATTCTTGCCTAAAAATGTATGCTTGTGTTGGGTAATTTCTTCGTCCATTTAAAGTAAGGGTTAAGAAAAGTAGTTGAAAGTATGTTATTTTAATTTCATCCCACCTGCAAGATATTCACTTGAGTCACCTATAACAAATACAGGGAGTGGATATTAAAGAATATTGTTAAATTCAGTCTGCATTTGACTGAATATTTGTAATTAGTTTTGTGCTGAAAAAGAAAACTAGTCATTTCAATTTTGCGTAGTAAAAACTTTAAGAGCTAGTTCAGACAATGAATGTAGACATTACTCAGAGTAAATTGTTGAGTCTTCTATTATTTTATAAGCTTTTTATTTCCACTCAAATTTGGACTAGGCCATTACCTAGTTTTATTTATCAAACTTTTCATGTTTGTTTTTTTCATTTTTTATAATATGCTTTAATTGGTACATTAAATAGTTGAGAAATATATTTTAAAGTTTTCCTATTAGCAAAAGCGAGAGGGCTTTTTGTTTCAAAGAGATTTAAAATTTGTAAATATATGTTTATCGTTAAGATTCACTGACAATTTTTTGAAGATTGGATATTCCATAATAAAATCATACTCGGAGATGTAATGTTGGTGATTCATTTGGATATATTTGTGGAAGCTTCATCACTGTCAAAGAAATTTGTTTCAAAATGTATTGTAGGGATGGCAGTATTAATTCATATTCTTTTATCCTCTAACTTGTTAATTAGTTTGTAATGTATTACTTTCCTTGTGAAATCAATTTTTTGTGTTTGATTCACAAGAAGAACTGTATAAAATATAATTTTGTTGTTGGCCTGATTCATAGGCGGTAGCTGGCAATAAGGCAGAATCAGAACATCATCTCTCGTAACCTAGTGGAGTGAATGTTTTAAATGTAATCTCAGATGAAGGAATTATAATGAAAACCTTGATATAAATATTTTAATTGCTACAAACCATATTTTGATACTAAAAATGGAGTACTTCATGGTGCATTAAATATTTTTAAATGGAAAAATACAATTTTTAGTTTGCATCTGTGTAAACTCTTTGCAAAAGTAATATCAAATTAAAGTGTGGTGATTACAATTGTTAAACCTATTTTCTGGAAGTGTATTACATTTCCAAAAGGACAGGTTTTTGCAAAACCAGCTCTTGGAATAAAAAGAAATGACGCTAATCGTTATGAAATTTTTAACTTTAAATATCTTCAATAAAATTGATACGACACGTGATATAATCTGAATGTAGAAAATAATTTCTCGTAAGATTGGTCCTTAACCTCTACTCACACACTGTAGAATGTTACTACATTTGCATTTTAACTTGTATAAGATACAAAGGCCATGTAATATTTGGGTGGAATTTAAATGCACCTATAAGAAATTGACTAAATGGCCAAATATTTAAAATTTTTAATTAACTTGCTTTTCAATGAATGATTTCTTCAGAATTTCTCTATTATATAGTTTGTAAAAGATTTTCTGTTGCATACAATTATGCACATGTGTGTGTGTATATATGTGTGTGTCAGAAATATAAAAGTTGATTGCTTTCTTCACTTGTTTCAGTTCGTGTGGGAGGTGCCCATTGACATGGATGAGGGCTCTTCAAACTTTCAAGGGAACATCACGAAGCAAGGAGGATCAACACAGTTGTTCCAAAACCCTCGCACTCCAGAAAATTTACCTATGGTGGAGGAAATTTGTATTAAGACAGAAGATACCTCTACCGCAAATGACAACTCTGATAAGGCAGAAGGATGCTCTTTGAAAATGGATGTCACCTCTCCTAATGGTAAAATGGAAGTGGGCTCTCCCAAAACTGATGTCCTATCCATGAAGATGGATGTTGTTTCTCCAAAAATGGAGGCATCATCCCCTAGTATGGACATATCTTCTCCTAATATGGAGGTATCTTCTCCTACAATGGAAGTGTCTTCACCTAACACAGAAGAAGGCTCTGCCAAAATGGAAGAAGTTGCAGTGAAAATGGGAGAAGTTTCTGTAAAGTCAGAGGAACGTAGTACCTCCAAGGACAGTGCTAATATGGAGCAAGGGTCAGAAAAGATGGAAGAGGTTGCTGTAAAGATGGGAGAAGTGTCAGTAAAAGCAGAAGGAAATATGATGGATGATATTCCCTCAGAGAAGGGTTCTGTTAAAATGGAAGAAGTCTCAGTTAAGATGGAGAAAGTTTCAGTGCAGTCAGAACAGGTTTCCTCCAAGGACGCAACATTTAAGGCAGACGGAGATTCTGAAAAGAAAATACAACATTATCGTGGTGTTGCATGTGTTACAGAAGGAGAAGTTCCAGACTGGTTGACTGTAGACCTTTTAGTTCGTGCAATTCGCAATGACAAACCTGGTACAAAGAAACCTCAAATACGACCCTTTGGGTCCCCAGCTTCTAAAACTCGAGCTGCTTCCCATGGCCATCCACCAAGCAAAGTGCAACCTCATCAAATGGTTTCTCCTTATAACAATCCTCTTTTGAATAGGCCATCAGGAACTCATATGTTAGGCGAACCATCCACTAGTCATGTGGCTAGGCCATCCAACAGTCCTTCTGCCAATAGAGCATCTAGTAGCCAGACAGTTAGTAGGACATCTACAAGCGAGTCTCCTGGCAAAGCATCAACCAGTCAGTCTTCTGGAAATAAACTTCCTAACAGTCAGACAGCAAATAAGCCTTCCTCCAGTTGTACTTCTGACAGCACCCCACCAGAGCGGACATCAAGTCAGAATAAAGGAAAGGCTGGTCCGGGTGTACGCATCAAGGGCAAATCATCTCTGAGTTTAAATAAAGGTAAGGCTCCAGCTGGAGAAGCAAGTTCCAGAGCATCTGGTAGTTCAGTTGAAGGAAGAGACTCTGGTAATGGATCTGAAGGTGGATCTTCAGCTGGTATGTCTGGTCTGAGTGATGATGGTGGAAGTAAGTCTTCTGATAATAGTTCAGAATATGTAAGCACTAACAAAGATTGTGAAAATAAGATCTGTGATATTCAAGGAAGGACTTCCAGTGTATTGGAAAGGCAATCCTCGAATGATGAGAACAAAGATTCTGAACACATTGAAAGCAAATTATCTGATGATAATTTAGAAGAGAAATCTGTTGATTGCAGTGCTGAAGCAGCTTCGAGCAGCAGTGTGGCCAGCAATACTGTTGCAAACCCTACAGGGTGTAGGAGTGAACTTGAGAAGACTGAGGCCTTGGATACATTCAAAAAACCAATCGATCCACCAAAACGCCCTCTGAAAAAAACAGGTGTTCCTCTGAAAGGAGCTGTCAGAAAGCTAGTTGATCCTTCAAAAGATACTTTCAAGAAACCCATTGATCCACCAAAACGCACTTTGAAAAAACCAATTGACTCTTCAAAAATTATTAAAAAGACATCAGAACCACCAAAAGTAAGATTCAAGAAACCAGAAGTGTCTCCAAAAGATGCAATGCAGAAGCCAACAGAAACATCTAGAACGGTTTTCAAGAATGCAGAGGAATCTTCGAAAGGAACATTCAAGAAACCTTTTGATCCCCCAAAGCATGCCATGAAGAAAACTACGACGACTCCAAAGAAACCAAAGCAGCCCCCTCTGCAAGTTATTCGTTTTATCTCTCAACGTTTGTCCAGTGGAAATACAGTGTACCGTGTACGAGCTACTGCTGTTCGTGGTAGTGTTGCCCGTGACTGTCATCTTGTTGTGAAACGGTGTTCCAATGCTGCTGAGGTCACTTATTACAAGAAGGTGGCACCTCGAATTCCATATGTTCCTCGCGTACTTCTGTGTGACAAAAATGTTGTGGTGATGGATGATCTTGTGCATGAAGGATTTAGACGTCCTCGAGGCAAGTTCACCCCTGCCCAGATGACTGTTGCAATAGATGGTCTTGCTCACATGCATACTGCATCAGTGGTTGCTTTGAAGAGAGACCCTTCCCTTTTAGAAGCATTTCCACAAGCTGCAAAAGCTACTGAGAGTGACATTGCAAGAGATTTACGTATGCTAGCAGATAGAGTGAAATCGTGGTCCTTACCTGATGCTGACTACTATGCTGCTAGATGCCGTGCTCTTGCTGAGTGTGTGCCCTATTTGTTAGAGCGGTTGGAACCTGCTGATACGAATATGACTGTTCTTCTTCATGGAAATATTTCACCACGTAATGTGTTCTTCCTTTACGATAGTAGAAATCCTAGACTTCCAGCAATGGCATCTTTTGTGGACTTTGCAAATGTTTATTGGGGGCACCCTGCTCTGGACATATCTCTAGTGACTGGGCGTGCTGGTGGCTTTTGGGAGGGTTACAAAATAATTCTGTTGTCACTTCTTACAAGAGCTAGTGGCCGTATGTGGATGCCCCAGCCTGAGATCAAGGACTGTGGAGAAACATATGCATTTGCCCTGTTGCGAGCTGTGTGCTCTTCAGTATCTGGTACTGCAGCCAAAGTGCTTGAAGCAAGGCTTCAAGAATTGTTTCCAGTGTTTCGGCAATATAGTTGGTTAGACTTTTGGTGATGAGTGTTGCCTTGTTGAATAGCATACAAAACTTGTTTGAAGCAATTTAGTCTATGTCCATTCATATGGTGTAATGGGATTGCAAATGCAAGCAAGATTTTTGATGCGTCAGGGATATTGTGGTATGCAGTTTGACATACACTTGGAGGCCTTACTAGGAAGAGTAGGAAAGAGGACATGTAAAGAATGTAAGTTACAAGCCTAGATATTTAGTAGTAGTAATGTATCTTGCATAATTACTCTTTGAAGTCGTAAAAGGGCTTAGGTACTGGGAAAAAGAAATTCCATCATGTAATTGTGTAT
Organism: Gryllus bimaculatus; assembly: GCA_017312745.1. Taxonomy (NCBI): domain Eukaryota; kingdom Metazoa; phylum Arthropoda; class Insecta; order Orthoptera; family Gryllidae; genus Gryllus; species Gryllus bimaculatus. The sequence goes on along the minus strand of BOPP01000304.1, from coordinate 631,300 downwards.
TATATATTTTTATGTTAGCATCAGTACCACTGAGTACCTTTGGTCCACTGCTTTGTATTTTTGCTTGTAATTTATATATATAGAGAGAGAAAGAGAAATAATCTACTGTATAGTTGAATACTGCTCATGTCAGTCGTTGGCTTCTGCGAGGGATGGTCATGCAACTTTTTTAAAAGACAGTTTTTGCTATTATTTTTTTTAATATTTATTTTTCATGTCTCGTATTATTTACGCTGTTAGAAAGTCATCAGTGACCAAATTATTAAATCTGATCAAATAACAATGTAGGAGATGAGTTATTGGTTCTTCCTTTTCAATTCCACCTTTTTTTTTTTTATTTTTATTTTTTTTTATTATTTTTTATTTTTTTTTATTTTTAATCTTGTCTATAATTTGGAATTATGTCATCTTATTTTGTGGTTTAATAATTTTGACTTTTCTACTGATTTTGCAATGGAATTTGTCTTGAACAGGGTTATATTATTCTGCGGAAAGTGATATGTTGCACTTGCTTCTTAGTTGTTTTATGAATTTCAAAAAAGTAGAGAAACAAATGTGTGAGAGTGTTGTCATTATTTCCATTGAGAATAACATTTTCAGAAGTGTGATCTAGATTCAAGTATTCTCACTATAAACTGGTTTGAAAAACTACAATATTTCGATTTTCCATCAGCATGAGGGACAAAATTGGTGAAGCTTGGTATAGTTAGTAAATCTCATTTTTTTTGTTAGATATTTTCGTGCTTTTTTATTCTCATACTGTTTCTTTGTTCTGTCTCCTCAACCTCCTCATAATTGATAATGTTGAAATAAATTAGTTGACCTTTTATTCTGCTAGAGGAGAGTAAAGTTACAATTATGGAAGGTTAGTGTATCAGGGAATGTTGTTTCTTTAGAGTAAAGGTTTCATACATAAGACGTAAGTATGTGGCCTTTCAGAGTGCTCCTCTCAGAAGTGAAATTGTGAATTATGCAGAGTATGTTCATTGCAAGCATCCTGATGTATTATTGTAAATGAAAAGATATAATCCTAATATTATTTTATGCAGAATTATGTATAACATGAATTTTTGAGGAATAAAATTATACCAGGATTGTGTTTCAAAGATAAGTTTCTTATTGTTGGTTTTAATTACTGAAGGTAAAGTTCATTGTCTTTAATTTGTGATCGTATCAAGTGCTTCATTTTCATTCAATTAATAACTTTTCTAAAAAAAATTCAAACGAAAAAATGTGCCATATGTGATTATATATTTGTTGTTTCTCCTCCCTTCAGAAGATAAAGAATCAATGATCTTTAATAATATTGATGACATTTGAGCTATAACAATGCATCAAGGCTTATTACCATATTAAAGTTACTGTCATGATGTTTGAAAACTGTGTATAAGAAAGGTTCTGTCTATGTCTTGAACTCAAATCTTGCTTGCAATTGAGTCTGAAATGATTGGAAATTAGTTCCTTTTGCTTGATGCCAGCAAAACAAGCCATTATCTTCAAAGGTGCCCTCACAGCATGGAATACATTTTTAGAATGATGAGTCATACTTCGAAGTTTCGTGTTGGGAGAATACAACACATTTGATTGTGCAATCATTAAACCTGAAATTATGTAACATTAGAATGCCTAAAGCATTTCAAAACCTGCCAGATATGAAGGATGTGGTTGCAAGGGGTATTAATTATTTACAAAATAAGTGCAAGAATGTTTGATGGTAACATTTGTTCATTTAATTATTTTTAACAATGCTATCTTTAGTGAGTGATACTTTTGAAACAATTTGAGAATATACTTTTCTCAGAGGTACTGGGCTTGGGCATTCTAGGTTATGATTAAATGAGTTTTTAAAAAAAAAATTTACGCAACTTATTTCTCAGATTGGTGGATTATGAAGATATATCAGTACTCAAACAGTTATTATCAATTTTATTTTATTTTATAAACCACATTTCTGCAAAGAAAACAATGATAATTTTCTTGAAATAATATCAGTTCCTCTTCATGATGGAAATGTTCACATCCATTCATATCCTTAAAATTGAGTTACTAAGAAAATAATATATTTAACAATTCAGGATGTTGCTAAGACAAATGTGAATGTTTTTTAAAAACATAGTAAAAATGGTATCTTGGAGGTGTCCAATATTAGTACAGCTCACTTGCAATACTTTGGTATTTAACATTTCTTAGAAGAGAGGAGAGCTGGAATAAATAGTATTTAACATATTCCAAAGCAAATGAAATATCTTTCAGCTTTCTCAGAAGAACAAGACATTTACTTCCACATATCAGTAAATGTGCGTTTCCAGAATGTTTGTGGCCTACTGGTAATTCAGAACTGCCTGTAAGTTGTTACACTGCAGTTTTAATTCATATGTTGCTGTGTTAAATGTGGTTTCAGAATATGTGCAAATTGTTCCTTTGTACATAAATTAATTTTAGTATTTTCTTTACTGCAGCTAACAAATGAGATTGTAAGTAATAAACTGCGTCATCTTTTGCCACATTTGTTGAATATAAATTTTCTTCATTTCATATTTATGTATTTCTTAATTTAAATGCATAATTAGCAATGCAAGGACATTGATGATTTTGTGGACCTTTTTGTTTCATTGAAGTGATCAGTTGAGCACAATTTATTTAAATGTAATAACATTGAAGTGTTGTAAATGGGTATCCCTTGCTTTTGAGCACACCAAGTAGAGGCAGACTCGTCTGTTTTTGATTTCTGAATATCTTAACTCGTAAAAGACTGTTCAGCTTCTGTTATTACCCTATTGAGTTATACATAACACATCTGTTTAAATTGAATAAAGGTTTATCTTGAACAATTTGGCTTATTTCTTAACTTATTTTCTCCCAACTCTTCAATATCATTTTTCATTTCCACATTAATGTCTATTAAGGAAACTTCTAAATATACTACATATTAAGATTTGTAAATTGAACATAACTACTATTAAAATTCCACATCAAATAGATAATGAAATATACATTTTCCCCTCATAACCATAGCCTTGCGCTTTAGGTTTAATACGGGGGGGGGGTGTTCAAATGTATCCTGTTGCCAGATTGGTCGGAATTCCGCTCTTTTGGGCTGGAAAACTGCTCTCTCTCGCAGGACAAAAATTGGTTTCTAGAAATACCGCCCAACAGGAGGAAATACATCAATGTGTGGTTTGGAGCTGGTTTTCAAGTTAAGACGAAATTCTCAAACAACAATCTCAACTTTGACAGTGAGTTTGATTTTTTCTTAGTTTTACATTCGTGATTTTTTATTAATCATTGTCGATTTGTTCAAATTTGAGTAATGTTAGTTTTTAGACCTTTAGTATAGGGTGTGTTCTAAAAGTCATACTCATTTCTCGAGCACAATATGATTAGTGTACCGCATAAGTATTATAGTACTTCGGGTTAATTTTATTCTAGAATTTATTTAAACGTGTACGTGACGTAAATAAGTTGTTCGCGGTTTTATCCAATCGGAAGCGACATATAAGCTCCCGATTGGATGAAACCGCAACACATTGATGTTAAGTGCACGAGTAAATGTATCGTACTATAGAACACAACAGCTTGTGAGAGCCGGAAGAGTTAATGTTCACAAACAAAAATTTAAAACTAATCAAGCATTTTATACGGTCACTATCTCAAAAATACCTAATACAATTATTTTTATTCAAATTCCTCGTTTGGAATGGCGATTTTTTTTTCTTTTTGGGCAGATTTCATCCATCAAACGGCGGATGTTTGTACGAATTATCCCTGCCTGTTACATATTAAAATTTTTTGGAATGTTTATCAAAAGCAACATTCGTAAAGCCTTGCCATAAAGGTTAAAGAATAGTCGTTTTAAAAATGGCCGAGAAGTTGAATTTATTTAAAGACGAAAATGTTGCAATGAGTCGCAATGGTCCATTGCACAGTGCGACCCCTGTGTCACTCCCTTTTAAAATATCTCCAGGCGAAGGGCGCTTTTGGCCCAATTAGATTGCGGAGCTGCACGCGCCGTCACTCAATGATTCCCGACGTTTGCCCGCCTCCGAATAGCACCCCCTACGATATTTTGTGTGGCAATAGCAGATTGACTTCCGGAACAGTCGTAGGTGAAACCGGCCGGTGGCCGGTTACACCAACCAGAGTTACACCATCAAATTCGTAGTTGATCCGAGTTTCGTGATCCTGATCCGCGGAGTCAAGGCCGACTTGATCCCCCGCGGAGTCAAGGCCGACTGATCCCTGTGCGTTTCACCAACGTTTTGATACTTCGAAGTTAACCTGTCAGCTGTAGAAAACGAGTTGTTTTGATTTCATTTCGTTCCGTCTGTGTGGTGTTCGGTTGCGTGTGGTAGTATTGTTCGGTGATGAATTCACCTGACGTTGGAAAGGATGCATAGACTACGCTCAATTTCTCTCCAGTTGAAAGAGAATTACTCGAAAGCTTAATTTAAAGACAAAGAAAGTTATAATTGTCGCTGTGACATTTCAAAATAATCGCTTCTTTTGGGAATTACTCGTGTCTCTTCCCACAATAAATCTTCAATGACTCCATTCGAAAACAAACTCCATTTTTACGACACACATTAACCTAACAACAAAAATTAAAAGTATTTCTACACTAAAAAAAGTATTCAATAAAACTATCCCACGCCAATTGCAATACAGATGTCACAAAAATGAGACAGAAATGCGGAAAAATAGCGTCTCCAATAAACTACAACTAACAAAATGCTATTTTACTAATGATACTTATAATTACACTAATTTGAATCCAAAATATATTTAAATTTTACTTCCCAGTACCAAGAATTCTAACCTAAAATTGTGTTAACCCTACTTTTATTTACAATACTATCTTAAAAAACATTTTCTCAACAAATATTACGCACAATCCTACTTCCTAGCGAATACTTCCATACTGAATCTACGTCCAACTACAGGTATTTGCTTAAAAAAATACGGAAAACTGGAATAGCTAGATGACCGAGCCGAGAAATAACTCCTGATCTGGCCGTGATCCACCGCTCGGCGAAGGATCAATTGTGAGTCAAATTTGATCCGAGTCAGACACGTTGATTCGTTTCAAGTGAGTGGAGAAACGTACAACCATAGAGAAGAGATACAACTAGAGTGCGTGTGAAACTACTGCGAAGGTTTCATCATGCGGTGGCCGCAAGTCACGTCACAAGACACTGGTAGCTTGTTTTGCGTTGAATTGTGTGTACCTTTACGTGCTGTTTGTTATTTCTGGTGCTACAGCGTAATTATTTGGACCCACAGTTGGTCCATCGGACATCTGGAAATTGTTTTAGCTGCATACGGACAAAGGCGATCTACAATAATCCTACTGCTAAGCAATTTGCTGGGGGTTTTACAAGCGATATGGTGCATCACCAAGATGTCTTCTTCTGCCTTTGCAAATTGTGTCCACAGGAGAAACAAACATATAAATGTTAGTTCACGCCAGTGCGTCACAAGTGAAAAGGTCCTGAACTGTGCATTGAGGTGCAACTGACTTATGCGTCAGTAGACAATCTTGGAACTAGTGTAACGTATTAGCCAGCGTGCTCGTGGCATCTATTTGGGGACGCTTGGCAGAGGATTAGCCTCGCCACAGAAGAAGAGAGAAGGGTTTTTCCGTAAAGGCAAGAACGCGGAAACGGAGACACAAGGATTTGGGTCTTCCGGCTATAGAACCTTTCACTGTTATAACAGACGGGGGGTGGCGTGACTAGTAGGTCACGTGGGCTCTCGCATATATAACGGAGTGTACAGAGCCAGTGGGTGGTTCTGGAGACAGTGGGAGAACCTCGTGCATGTGCACAAACCTTGGCGCCACGACGGGCATATGCGAGCCGGCTCGCGAGGCAAGTCACGAGTTGACTAAGCCTGCGGACGTTAGGTCCTTGGGTGACTGCGGTCACGGGGGAGCGATGCTGTGTGCGTGCTCCGAGTGAGGAGTGGTTGAGTGCAACGGATTCAACGCCAATTCTCAATCGGATAAGATTGCTCCTGCGATCGAGGCAAACCAGCCGTTGGTGCGCCAGAACGGACTTTGTGTCCAGCGTGACATCGGTCACGGAAGCTACGCTTTGCGCGCTTCAGAAGTAGGAGTGGCGAATGCCACAATCGAAACCGATCTCAATCGGGTTTGGATCTCTCCCGCGATCAGGGGATAGTAGGTCTATCAGAGCTAGGGTGTAAGTAGGAAATTAAGTGTATATATTTCTTTTCTTGTTAATAATATATTGTTTATATGAAAGCTCTGTGTCTGTGGTCGCTGTGAGTATCCATGACGTCACACTAGATTGTCTCCCTATGTTGTGGACATTGTGACGTATATTGGAGGATTTGTATTAAAAAAATTGCGACGTGTGTCACTTGCTTGTGTTGACTGTAAAATTGTTCTTTGCTGGACTGATAGTGATGAAGGATCATATTCCTTCATTCAGAGGACGGGTGATCATGGACTGAAATGCCCTTCTGCAGATGTGAAAATCTGCAAAAGAGCAGAATAACTTAAAGTAACTTCTGCCACAAGCAACATTCTTAGGGCTGTGTAATAAAAGAGAAATTAACGCTAGAGTGAAGCATGTTAGATACTTATTAAATAAAATCATTTAGTACGAGACGGTTGTATAGCAGATGCCTGCTAGCTGTCCCAAAGTCACGTGACTTGGGCGCTGTGAAGACGGACCTTATGACAACTTTATACACATCGCACTATAATGACGCCCGTGCACGTACTTTACCAAGTCCTCTATATCTACTGTGCCAAGTCCCTCTCTGTTCTTACTATACCATGGATGAATAGAATGGTGTTAATCTATGATATAAACTGCCAAAAACCTTTCCTTAGCATATGATATACAAATGAAAAGAATGCTTTAAAAACATGGTAATTAGTAACTACATTCCAAAGTCAAAATAATACTAGGGGCTACAACAATGTATACAAATAAATAAAAAACTTTAAAATAAATTCACTGAACTGTTGCAGGCATTTTCAAATATTATGTTAAGTCAATGTGATTTAAAGACAGGAAAACGGTAAAAATTGTTTTTTATTTTTTTAACTGCAGCCCAGCCATCGAAAAAATTTGAATTAAATCCATAATTTGTTTTTTGAGAAGATTTTTGCGATTTTTACTCTTTTTATGATCGAGTTATAACTACTACATGTCACTTGGTTGAAAGAAACTTTTTACCATCTTTTCTGGAGGTACCCTTTTTTCTTCAAATTTTTTTGTAAGAATAGAGTAAAATACGTTTATAAAAGTGGCATAGGCCTGATTTTCACGGCGAACAATAAATTTTCGAAAATTACAAACGTTTGAATTTTTTACGCGTCTTCCTATATCTACAAAACTGAAGATTGAGATATTTCCTTCAAATAAAGTTTGTTCTCCATATTTAGTTCTTTCAATAATGTCATGTACATTTTTTGAAAACTTTAGTACTTTTTTTCTCAATATTGCGAGCAATATGTGCAACTAATAAAAATACAAAAACAAGATTTTCTCAAAAACAAGCAGCAATTTTTGCTTTAAACTTTTGATAGGGATGGTGCTAAATGCACTCTATAAGATGGCATAAACACCACATTGCTCTATTCTTTTATTTTTTTCAAAAATTACAAAAATGTAATTTTTTTACTAGCCTCTCACGTCGTTAATATATACATTAGCGGCAATTTGTTTACATTAATGTATTTATGAGTACATGTACTTTTTAATAAAGTCAGACAAAGTTTCTACAAAACTCAACAGTTTTCTACGTTTTCAACAACAACAAAAAATGGCACCCAATTTTTTAATTAAATTTTGTTGTCGCCCGCAAAAGGACGCTTAAGAGAATGGTGCAAGTCTGATGTTCGTTGAAATACCAGATTATTTCAATTTTTTTTGGGGGGGGGGAGCGTCTTCCTATAACTATAATATTGAAGATAGATCAATTTTGTTTCTTAAAGACAGTTCTTGAAATAAGATCAGTGTTCCGAAAATGTAGTTTTCGGGTACTTTTGCGGGAAATATAATAATTTAAAATAAATTTAACAATTTTTTTTCTGAAAATCGCTCAAAGATTTTTCTTTAAATTTTCTCATGTAATAAGAGACGGTAAAAAATATAGTGCTAGTTGCATTTTCTGCTCTCCATTTTCTTGAAAATTGTGAAAGTTAACATTTCTAAATTGAAGATAGATATTTTTGCCTCAGCCTCTTGTAAAAAGTCATCAATGTCAATTAAAAGTCATGTAATATATATATATATATATATATATATTAATATATATATATATTATATATATATATATATATAATAAGATTTTTTCGCGCAACTTGCGCGCTTAAAATTCAGCAATTTCAAAAAAAAAATATTTTCTCAAAAACCGTTTTAGATTTTTCTTTAATTTGTTTTCCACGGATAGAAGAGAGAATGTTTAAAAGACTGGTGTAATTCTCATTTACGGAGAACTCTCAGTATTTTCTAAAGTTGTAAACTTTAACATTTGGAAACTACAAAATGGAAGATAGAGATTTTTGTCGTACACAAAATCTGTTCAAACAAAGTTAGCTTAAAAACGGTCCTGAACATTGGTTTGTAATATAATAGTTTTCCTGAAATTCCAACTTGTAATCAATGAACAGGCATCCTACCTACTACAGCCCACAAGAAAAATTCTCTGAGAACAGGAATTAATATAGGGAAAATTTAATTTTAATCTGATATTGAAAATCCCAATATTAATTCAACATTTACTCTATGCTACAGTTTATACTCTCAAAATGGATTTATTATCTTTCAAGCAATTCGCAAATCTGAATTGAAATTAGAAAGAAAAAAAATGGTTTTCTCTCTTTAAAATACGATTATTGTAATATGAATTTTTTTTTAAATTCCATTTCTTTCTCGGAAACTGCACAGTGTGGTATCATCAGCATATTCTTAGTTGTTGATACTTTCATCTCCTACTATTACACCGCTGTTTGGTGCCTTATCAGCAATGGGAATTTGTTAGTCTCAAAAACTGGGCAGAGAGGTTGACTGCAAAATCCATTATTATCTATTTATTCTCAATCTTAGTATTTGAGCACTAGTTATTGCCACTGAAGACTATTCTAGTGTGAATCCTGGAGTAGGTTTTAGGTTTAGGATATGGATTAACTTGTGTCAACAGAATTATCAAGAAAATAGGGTCTAGGAAATGAAATATAAATAATAGTTTCACGATTTTTTTAACCAATTCTTAGATAAATTATACAGAACTTAGGGAAATTATAAAACTATCTTGTTACTTGATTCACAAGTATAAAAAATTATAATTGCTGATTATATATACACGAATAAATTATTAGTAAGTATATTTTCCAACACAATATTCAAGACAATCTTGTCTCATCATAAACAAAAACAGGGGGAAGAAGATGAGGAAAGTATTAACAACATTCTTTAATATTATTTCCAACAATGATCTGTTTCTAACTTCACAATTTAATTCAATACTGTTCATCTTCATAAATTTCTCAGTTCACAGGATAATTTTTAATATAAACAAAAAAGTTATCACTTTCATTATCTTTGATACTTCAATAGTAGTTAACTTTGCACCTCAATATTTTTAAGGGGAAAAAAAGGTTGACAATTTTGAATTTCACTGCCTATTCTTATTTAACACTGATATGCTGACATTTCATTAATTAAAACTATGTAGTGTGTATTCAATTCTAAGAAATACTTACTTAGGCAACAAGAGATGAACCAGTCTCTTGAGCATCACTCATTTCTCTTTCCTAAGTATCAAAGCAGTCCCTTTTTTGTTTTATTGTGGCAGAAACTGTAGTCTTTACAACCTGGGTAAGACAATCTATGGTAATAGTCGACTACCGTCGTCCCTTTCTGCCTCAAAATATTCCCTTACCAAACACACAACATCCCCAGTCTGCGATCTCTCTTCCCTTTCCTGTTGCAATGACCACAATGACATCTGATTCAAAACTCGCGCAACTTTTCTTGAACGATGAACTTGCTTCTCCCTCTCTGGCAAAATAATTGAAGGCAAAAGCTCGCAGTTTACATTGATGACAACATTCCAAACTCATCTTCACTGGCGCGAAATAGAAACTATTTTCTGTTGAAAAGTCCGTGATTTCCTCCAAAATATCTAAAGAAATGACCGAAATGAGTGAAAATTCATCACAGGAGATATCTCGAACTCCTGAGAAAGTTAGAACGCAAATTATTGAGAAAGTTGCGAAGGCATGCTCAGCTCTTCATTCTCCAGAGACTTGCATTGTTTCATAAAATCTAGTGGCCACTTCTTTGAGGCATGCTTTTCATGCTCCAAAATTGTAAACTAAACCATTCATACCACATTTCATAACAAACAATAAGTATTTATGATAGTCTTCGTAGACAAATACTCAGGAATCGCGCGAATTCGTTTTATTACGGCTAACGAGAAACATTGCGCAATTATTTCAATGACACATTCCTCAGGAGGTACGGAAATACCTACCAACGAAACCTTCGACAGATCAAGACCACGTTACCCACCCACTAGTCACTAGGTCAGCCGCCACAGAGTATGAGCATTGATGAATATATTGTCCTATACGGCTTGGGTAGGCTAGAAGGTTATTTATAGTAATGGCGATGCACGAAAATTAGCTGGCAACCCTTTCAGGCAATAATTTACTATAGCCTGAAAGACTCTTTCAACCTATAACTTCGCAGGACACGCCAGTTTGCGCGCGCGTCGACTTTCAAGTAACAATCACGCACGATCATAGTCATTCAAGCTTTGTCAGACTATGACTTTAATCTCCCGATTGGATGAAAGTTTTCCTCCTCTTTCTTAGTTACTTGACCTTAAAGTGCCACTATGATTAAATTGAAATATTAAGTTACGTGTACAGAGGGACTACGCCAGCTCACTTTAAGTGTGTATGGCGTTGATTTGGCCATTGTGAAAAGACACATGATACATGATCTTGTTGGCTATTTCCCGAAGGTTCCTTAAAAGATTTTCTCAATGCCCGCCTGATGTCGTTGAAGTTTATGTATCCCGAAACAGTTCATACACCTACCACCAAAGTTGAATCTCATCCACGAATAAATATCCTCTCGGGTGAACCTTTCTCCTTTACTAATAATCTCCTCTACGACGTTTACAGTCATGTAGACTTACTGATCTCCTCCTTACAATCTTGATGGTTGGCAGAGATTATTCTCTGGTTCTACATTCTCTGTGATTTTGCAGCATACGCGCGAGATCTTCTTACCCAGTGGCTTTAACGTCTTTGCATACGTGTGAACACCAGAGAGTTTGTAGAAGAGACCACGGTGTATAAGACTGCAGGCAGAGCAAAGAGTATTGTACGTATTTGTAGATTTTGTCGGTGACAGACGCATTGGTGATCGAAACGAACTTCCTCAACAAAACAGCATTTAGGAAGCGATGGAACGAACGTTGGAATTAATCACAATAAAGGATATTCGTCCAGGCCTGAAAAATCTTAATGTAATATTTATTGTTTTGGAAGTCGGTCACCCTACGGTTACGAAGGAAAATAGAGAAGTTCGGACCTGTAAAGTTGCAGATGCCACTGCAAGTATTAACGTGTCAATTTGGGATGAGCCAGGCAAGTTGATTGCGCCTGGTGATATAATTTGCTTAACTAAAGGGTATGCCTCAGTTTGGCGAAACTGCCTTACTTTATATTCGGGCAAGAATGGTGACATACAAAAAATTGGTGAGTTTTGTATGGTGTTCAATGAACAAGTAAACATGAGTGAACCTAATTCATCATTAGTTTCTCAATTAGTGAATCAAAGTAGTGTTTCGACAAACAATAGTAACGTTTCAGGGAATAATAATGGAAATAATAACGGTAATTTACGCCACTCAGGAAGTGCTCAAGCACAGTCAGTCACTCCAGTCCAACAAAACTCAGTATCATCTAAAGTACCATCAGGGAATACAAGATTTTCTTCTGAGACAAGTGGAAACGGTAAACCTAAAACAAGTCAGAGAGGCAAGGGAGCTTCCAGGAGTGGACCTAGGGGGGAGCGTCGGTGAATGTTGGTGAAATGGGCTTGCTCTATTTCTTTTATTGGCAGTGAACTTAATGTGTTTTCTATTCAGGAAGCTGAGAAAATTTGGGCATGAATTATTTATTTCTTCTTTCTCCAACATTGTGTACAATCTTCTCCTTATGCAAGTGCCTGTATTTGGTGTATATTTACCAATTATTGAATTTTTAAATGTTCTATTCCTTTCAGCCTTATTTTCTGAAGTTATCTTATGACTGCATTTAATTATGTGATTAGGTATTGGAGAAATTGTATGTAATTTGTAATTGTATATTATTGATCAGTCGTTCAAAAAAAATATGTAATACAGGCATGAGAATAGGATTTAGTTGTGCAATTGTGTGGATATATACGTAAATGTGTAAAGTTCCAACTTGTGTGTTTTTTGAGTTTATTAAATTTGAAAATACATAACTATTTCAAATTTTAGAACAATTTTTTACTTTTATAAATATTTATATAGTTTTGTAATTACCTGATTTACTACTTTTTGTAAGTGCAACAACATAAGATGTCGATACATTCAGTTCCTTGAGAGCTGTGGAGCATCTAGTTCCAACTATTGCATCAGGGAAGATAAATGTTTTTGATTAACTGTTTTTTTGACGGACTCAACTGCCATTCAAAGCTTTAGAAAAATTAATGTACAGTACATTTACAGTGCAATTTCCATCAAATTACATTGAAGGTAATTGGTCGATATGACTGACTAACTTGTAAATAGAAAATATTTTTAGTGTTTTGATGAATGCTATAAAATATGTGATCTGTATGAATTGATGTGCATTTTTACAGCATTATTTTACAAATTTTATATGCAATAATTTTTGTGTAATGTGACTTTTTGTCCATCTTGTGGGCAATTTCATTACAAAAAATAAATTTTTTTGGTCTTAGTTCCTTTTTAATGCAATTACCCTACTGGAGATTTGTATAGGACATAATACTATTATGTTCGAATGTCTTGACAAGGTCATTTGGCATTTTATCATAACCTTATTTGATTATCCCAATGTCACGATTTTTATTTTCCTTCTCTCATGGCTGTATAAACAATGCACAAAGGCCATATTCTAGAAGTTCAAGGAAATACAATTTTGTTTATTCTTGACTACATCCTATTAAGATGTACAGATGTGTATTTTATTTCATTGTACATAAAAAATTGCTATGTAAATAAAAGAAAAGCAAATGTATTCAAATAACTTAGTTCAAGTCTAATATTAATATTTATTTACTTTATTTAAGATGTCCCTAAAAATGTTTGCTTCAAATACGGAGTAAGAATTGAAGTAGTTATGCTCAGATATATTAATGAATAATAATATTTATTGAGTCTCATATACAATTACAATCGTGTATGACGAATCAGATATAATATAAATACATCTTGGGAGCAACGAGTGAAGTTACATTTATTTTTATTGTCCTGAAGCAAAACAAGGGGCCAACACAGCATTTGCTCAAAGGACCAGGGAAACTGGACAAAAAACCTGATCAAGATGGGGTCATTGGCCTGGATGCAATACTTGTTACAGATATATTAAGATATTACAGAAAAGATAATTATTTTTAACAGCAATTAGTTGAACATTTGACTGACTTTAATTTAATTTAAAATATTTTAGCGTTTCAAGATTTATAACATTTCATTTTTAGAATATCATTTTCTTGAGTGATTTTACTGCTACTACTTAATAATAATAATAGATAACATTACTTATAATATAATAAAAGTATACTAACTACATTATAACAATTATGGTAACAGCTACATATGGTTTAACAGTGTTAGTATGTTCCTTGATAGTATCTTGAAATGGGGAGGAGGCAGGTTATGGGCAGATTTTTTCCTATTTCTAAACCTAGTCCTACTGCAGCACCTGAAATCACATTGCACATGTTAGTCAGTCAGGTATTCCTGAATGCTATAAAAAAGTTTTTCCCCAAGGAAGTGTAAGTTTTTTTTTGAAGTTGTACAAGCCTATTGTGTTTCTCAGATGTATTGGTAATTTGTTGAAGAATTGTATACTTGAAGAGAATGTACTCTTTTGGTATACTGTGCTTGTACACATTGGTTGATAAAGGTTACAAGCTTGCCTTGTGTTATAGGTGAACTTGAGTAGAATTTGTAAAGTTGTCATTGTTCTAGATTTTCTTTACAAACATGATAATTCATAAATTAAAAGTAAAGGCAGTGTAAGGTATGTAATTTTTTTGAAATGAGGTCTGCAGGACGCTGTTCTTTTGTATTTTTATGTACGAATGAATTCTTTTGTATTTTGAGTGTTTGTTTAGCTCTTGTGCTTGGCCCATATTTTTCTCTGTATTTGAGAATAGAATGCACATTTGCAAAGTAACTGTACGTTTGCTTATTCAATGGTGCTGGTCTTATTATTTTCTAAGAGCAAATGTAATTGCCAATTGACATATTCTTTAGTGAGAGTTCCACTTGAGGTTGGATTGTATGGTGATTCCGAGATTTTTTGTTTTCTGTGCTTGTCTGATGCTGTTTCCTTCTAATTTTAAATTAAGTGAGTATTGTTGTGTTGAGTGGGAGTTGTAGAAGGGTATTGTGATTGTTTTGTCTCAGTTTAGGATTAGTTTGTTATGGTGAATCCACTGAACTAGCTTGTTGATGGCTAAATTGGCTTTGTCTTGCAAAGCATTGTTTGTTCTTTCTTAGAATATTATATTAGTGTCATCAGCAAAAAGTACAGTTTTGTTGTTTTCCATTATTGATGGCAGGTCATTTACACATATAAGAAATAAAATCGAGCCTAGTGTGGATCCTTGCGGGGCCCCATATGTCACATTCCTTGGCTCAGAGTGATGGTTATTTATTTTGTTGTCTTTTTGGTAAGGTAATACTACTATTTGTTTTCGGTCAAATGGGTATGATTTTATCCAATTGTAAGCAATCCCTCGTATTCCATATGATTCTAATTTTGACAATAGAATTGTGTGATCTATCATGTCAAAGGCTTTTGACAGGTCGAGAAAGAGACCAACTGGATTTTCTTTTTGCTCTAATGCGATTCTCATTCATGCTAATTTCATTCACAAAGGTGAATAGAGCAGTTTCAGTTGAATAATCATAAGCTTGAATTCTAAGAGGAATTGTTTGTATTCCCAGAAATTATATGACAATAAGTGTTTCTTAATGTAATAAGTATTATTGAAAGAATTCATGTAATGAATACATAAATTTATTTAAATGTTGGTTGTACAAGATGTAAGAGGCATAGAAGTTAACAATTTATTGCACAAATATCTTTGAACCGGTTTTATACCAAAGTGTCGTTTTGATTTATGTTTTTTAAATGAGTCATAAATTGCATTTATTGAATAATCAGTGGTGCAAGAATACTGGTTAACTTATTGTTTTTAAAATAACGATTAACTGGATATTTTTCATAGTTTAAGGCAGACACTTAATGGCTCCACCCTTCACTATATTAATGTTAAATAATCCCTTAATGATAAGTAATCTCTGAAACCATACTGAAACGTGATTCTTGTTTCTGTTGGTTTGTCAAATGATGCAGTATGTATTTTTCCCAAAAACACCAACTGTAGGGTTACGTAACATGGAATGAAGAAGAAAATTCATTTTATTGTTCAGAAGCAATTTGAAAGATGTGGTATGATGGAGAATTTTCAAGAAGGCAATAAAAAAAAAAAAGAGTTAATGCTCAATTGTCATATTTTACAAGAAGAGGTTGATAAGTAATGCAAATATTCTTAATTTGACACAACTTACTGATGCTGACCTTAAATTTACATTTTCCAGAGTTCTCTCTACAGTCTTTGACCAGGAATCTGTAAAATCTAGATTGCATTTTGAAGCAGAAACGAAAATTGTTACAGTTCTGAGATGTTTGTGTTATAATTTCCAAACTACTTGTACAGTCTTCAGTTGCAGAAGATATTTTGTACAACAGATGGAAAAGTAGGCCTAGTCGTAGTCAATCACTGAGTGGTGAGGAAAGATGCAGGAAAATACAGCATCAAGAAGGCAACTGTGCTCTTTTAAGGACAACATTATGATTGCGCAAGGTCTGCAATAAACAAATCACGATATTTATTTTTTAACTTTTCGCACTTGATTCGTAAGAAGAGGAAGTATGGTAAACGTGCTCTGGAAACCGACGAATTTTCTACTAAAAAACGTCTTGCCGGGCCCTAGTAAAGAATAAGAGGATAAATCTAGTTCCTATTTGTCGTAAATTACTTCCTCTTACAACGCGGAGAACTCAGAATCCACGTTGTGGGCCCTTGATACCCAAAACGATTGACAGAAGCGTCTCGAGTCCGTCAGTGGTCAACGCTGGCGCCTAATCGATCAGCCGATTTTTTTCCAAAATTGATTTGATTGAACTCGAGGCCCTCCGTGTTAGAAACAGATTTTGGATTTTTTGGAGTTACTTTATTTACTGGAGTATACGAAGCCTCAACATATTCAAAATGGCTCCAAATATTTTAAATAAACTTGGTTCTTAGCGTAAAGGACGCTAAGAGAATAGAGAAGGTCTCATTTACTTTGAAATCCCCGTTTTTTTCGAAAATTACGAAAGTTTAATTTTTTCGGAGTCTTCCTTCAACTACGATGAAGATTTAATAAAAGATCCTTAATGAAATATTTTCTTTAAAGGCATCTTGAAGTATGGTCATGTATAATTTTTCGAGAATATTAGTAGTAGTTTACGCGTAATTTTGCGTGAAATATAGGTGTTTTTTTTAAATTTTACTGTAGCTGCTCCAAATTTTGTCTTATAATTTTCTTCTCGTTTGTTTCAAAGGATGGTAAATAATTGTTCTAGTCTAGTTCCGAAAAAATGTGTATTCGAAAATTGAAAATCCTAACATTTAAAAATTAGAAAATGGAAGATAGACCCTTAATGAAAATTTGTTTAAAAATCAGCACTTTAAAACAGGTAATGTACATTTAAAAAGAGTAGTGTTGCGTAATTTTTGTTTAAAATTAACGCTGTGTATTAAAAACCTAATTTTCTAAAAAAAATAAAAAAAAAGACTCCAAATGTTTTCCACAGAACAAAACTCGCTTAAAAGGGAGACACAGGCCTCATTTTGCCGTGCGACTGGTAGTGTGGGGTATATATATATTTAAACATAGAGTTCGTTGACGTACACAGTCCGTCCCATAGAAAAGGTGACTGATTTTATATTCGCGGAACCAATCGCATAATCTGTGATCTGATACAGGAATTAAGTAGTGTTGTGTTTCGACTACCTTCCGTTTTAAAAGGAACAACACTGGCATCACAGACTGCTTGGTTTAAAAAAAACTGCAACAGTATGTTTTGACCCTCGGTCGTGAAAAGAGCAATGGAGCAACGTGCCAACATTAAGTTTTGTTTCAAAGTGGGTAAAAGTGCCTCAGAAACTTTTGAAATGATACAAATTGTTTATGGTAGTGAAGCAATGAGTCGTAAAAACGTTTTTAAGTGGTATGCAAGATTTCGTGATGAAAGAGAAAGCTTTAAAAAGGAACTCCCGAGCATCAGCGACCGTTCAGTCAGAAAGAATGTTCAAAAAGTGGCTGAAAGTATTCGAAAATGACGTTGTGCATCTACCAGTCAATCGAGGGGCTCACTGGAATTCCTAAAACAACTGTGCATCGCATATTGACTGAAAATCTGGTCAAAAAGATGATCTGTTGTCACTTTGTGCCCACTCATCACGAACGACAAAAAGCATTGCAGAGTGGAACACTGCAGAGACATGAAACGATCGCGCCATGAGGACGCAGACTTCCTGTCATACATCGTAACCGGTGATGAAACATGGTGTTTTCAATACGAGCCACTTACAAAGCACTAGAGCTCGGATGGAAAAGTCCAGAAACGCCGAAACGAAAAAAGTACGAATGCAGAAAATGCCAAGACACTGCTCACAGCTTTCTTTGATTCCAAAGGAATTACATAAAGAATTTGCTCCAGAACGTCAAATGGTGAACGCACATTACTACTTTGGTTCTAACTCGTTTATGGTCGAGGATTGTTCGGTGAGGCCTGAATACCGCAACCAAGGAACTTGGTGTTTGTTGCACGACAATGCCCTCAGCGCACAAAAAGCAGATCGTTCGCAAATTCTTGGCTGAAAAAGTATTGTTCGCCTTGACCACCCTCCTTATCGCCGGATTTAGCTCCGTGACTTCTGGCTTATTTCCCAAACTGAAAATGGTCATGAAAGGACGGCGTTTCGACACGATTTCCAATATCCAGAAGGCTAAACAACGGTCCTGCAGGCATTGCAAATGTTGACTATCAGAAATGGTTTGAACGATTTTCCAACGCTTCCAGTTGTATATTGACTCACAAGGAGACTATTTTGAATAAAAAAACATGTACACTAAGAACAAGCAATTCTTGTATTTTATTCACATCAGTCACCTTTTCTGTGGGACGGACTGTGTATAATCAACTGTTAAGGTGTCATCCAATGCGAGCTAAGGGCTGACCATAAACAGTCACGCCTTTGTGACTCCCTCCTCTCCTTCGTCACAATTGTTACATAACTTCAAGTCCCTAGTAGAGACGTACTCTATAGTCGAGATATATATATATATATATATATAATATATATATATATATATACTATCTATTATATATATATATATCGAGAGAGATTGAGATAAAACATCAAATGTAGTGGTACATAATAGGTAATGAAAACAGTAAGAATATGTGATATGTTAACCGGATGTAATATTATATTAAAATACCCTTTTTATAAAACCTTTACAAAATGCGAAATTACATTACTAAAAATGTTCCTAAACATTTTTTTTAAATACGAACAATTAAGAACTCATTCAGTCTATCGATCAATAGTAAAAGCTTCATCTAATGCTATCCACAACAGCAGACATCATTCTCATTGAAGTTGGCTATCGCCGAAGCTTCTCGGTGATTAAAGGTGAAGAAACGCAGTGTCACTGATACTTTCCAGTGAAAATGACCTCACCTGACGCGCACTTCCCCCACTCAGATTACGGAAGCAGGCGCTCCAGACTGTGAAAACATTTGACCGCGTTTTCACGTAGCATCGAGTAGACAGCCTGCAGTAATAATGTAGGGAAGAAATGTTGATTGTTTTGATAATATTTTGCATAAAATAACCTAATAAAATTGGAAAAAATCGATAGAAGAAAAAAATTGTGAAAATTTGTAATAATGGACTAAATATGTAACGAAAAAATTGTATATTGTGTTTAGACGACGATTCGCCAAGATTACAATTTTGAAAAATATTTAATTTCATAAAAACCCGGACTCTACTGACCACGATTTAATCTAAAATAGTTCTAAAATTTGTAATCATCTTCTTTTTCCTTTTTGCTTGCGTAACATATCTAACTCGAACTCGCTTTTGGAATCCGATTCAGAACTCGAATCCACTAGCATCGCGTAAATAATCGACGTCTTCGTCAGAAGTCGAACCGGAGTGAGCAGCACAGTGATCTTCGGCCCATCGTGCGGTCCATATCCCCTCCCATCATATCCCCTCCCCCCCTCCCCGTCATCCAGAACCTTAATGAAACAACCCCTCTTTCCATAGATAAATTAACCGTTCCGCCAACAACTCCCGATCCCCGTCCCGTACGGGGGAGAGGAGTCAAAAAACCCTAATCAACAACCCACTATTCGAAGAGACCCCGCATGGAGTCAGGCGAACACGATTTGTACACCAAATGAGTCGTTGCGGTGACTGGAGCTATGACTCGCTCTGCCGCGAGGAATTCGGCGTGAGTCACACCTGCGTCACGTCACGGACCTGCGAGTAGCCTAAGGCGGTGAGGCAGTTATGGACGGCCCCTAATCGTCACTACAGTAGTGACGTTTGGGCTTCCGTCACACGTTTGGCTGCAACCTCAAGTGTGCGTTTCTTAGAGGAACGTAAATTTTGGCTCTATTATGCGGTTGCGAAGGTTTGTGTTACTTATCACATTTGTGATTTACAATGCTTATTGTTCGCTTTCATTATTCCTTCTGCGCATCTTGTTCACAAATTTGATTTGTATAAACACTATTCTATTAGACATACGTTATCAATACTTTTTCATTTTGAAAATGGTTAGAAGTAACTACTATTATGACCTTAGATGACGTTAAGGTGCTACTTTATGGTGTATGAAATATTAGCATTCAGGGGCTACTTTGTAATGTACGAAACATTTGGATCCACGTGCGCTTCCATTGACATAAAAAGTGCCAACAAATTTCGGGCCCCTGTGCTATTCGGATAGCAGTGTCTCCTTCCGTGAATTTTTATAAATTGTCGGCTTTTTAAATATTTATTTTAAAAAATGAAATGAAATATTATCATTGAGAGGAATATTTCTCCATTAAACTTAAATAAATGTTCGGGGAACAATCCAGAAGATTCATGAACTCAGTTCCAACAATGTTCGTATGTTTTCACGGTGAAATGTAAGAATACACCCTGAAGAGCGAAAAAAAGCGTTTACTTATCTTTGTGTCGACTCGTGCGGCCCGTAAAGCTTTGTGTCGAAGGATACACGAGTGGGCCTTCGGCTCCGAAACCCCATATTGATTATGTCTCATTGACATTTTTAGACACTTGTTATGGCCCAGAATTTAAATCTGGCACTTCTGTTATGCGTAATGATTATCCCCAGTCGCCGTCGGTCCCGTTCGCTTTGCGGCCGCAGCGATGCCGGAGGTTTGATGTTTTACCGGAGTCTCGTTACACACGTGAAATGGTCGTACAGGAAAACCCAAATTTCATCGTGACCTCCGAGATATTACATCTGTCTTGCAACGACTATAACACCCCACTAAAATCGTGATAACCTGCCATTGTAGCAGCAGTAGCCGATCTAACAACTGTACTAGATTTTGATTGTCTTATATAGTCGTTGCCGACCGGAGCTCCGTTTTCAGATTGGTTCCAGATCGCTTTATTTCATTACGCATGGCTGTATCTGATGAAAACACATAGCTTATCCGGGATTTGTTGGGTCAAGTACTCTTACTGCACTCTTTTTTTGACATCTTTTTGCATAATTAAATTATCATTTTAATTTTAAATCAAGATAACTGAAAAGAAGATTTTAACTTTTTATGAAAAATTTTTATTTTCCAAATTATGTATTTTTAATTTCCCGTATACGTATTTATGTACAGACTAATACACGTAGTATAGGGAAAGTTACGTAATGATGCGGAAAATCGATTTCGAGATTTCAACGGAAATACACGTTTTGATGTTCCCTTATACCTAATAAGTGGTTCTGTTCAAAACGTTCGTCTGTCTGTGTGTCCGTCTGTGAACGCCACTAGTGCCTAAACCATACGTAGTGTTTTTTCGAAATTGAAGAAACCCGTGTCCATCAGGCTCGAGTGGAAGCTTTGAGATTTTGAAAAATATTCTTTAAAATTTGGGGGTACTTTCATGGAGACCCCGGGCATTTTCAAAATTTTCTCAAAAACGGTTCCAAATGTTTTCTTCAAATGTCTTCAAACAATAGAGTAAAATACACTTATAAAGGGAGCACAGGTCTGAATTTCAGGATTAACTAAATTTTCCAAACTTTGAAAAGTGTGCATTTTTTCGGCGTTTTCCTAAAACTACAAAATTGAAGATAGAGATTTTTCCTTCAAATTAAATTTGTATTCCATATTTAGTTCTTTCATTGAAGTAATGTACATTTCTTCAAAATTGTAGAAGTTTTTGCGCAATTTTAACATTGCGATAGGTGCAATATTAACAAAATACGAAAAGGTTTTCTCTACAAGGCTGCAAGTTTTTTCTTTAAACTTTTGGTAAGGATAGTCCTAAATGTAGTCTTGACAAACGTGATTGCTCAATACTTTTGTTTTCTCAAAAATTACAAAAATGTAAATTTTTTACTGGTCTCTCACATTGTTAATATTGAAATTAGCAGCGATTTGTTCGCATTATTTATTTATGGGTACATGTGCTTTAAATAATGCCAATAATCCGATTTCTCGAAAACTGTACCGTTTTCTGTAAAAACTAGCTCAAAGTCACGAATTTTCAGAAACGCTCAAATGCCATTTTCTCAAAAACGGCTCCAAATTCTTTCTTCAAACTTTTCGAACGGATAGTGCTAATTGCACTCTTTAGTAGGGATCTTAGAATTTGAAACCGATATTTTAATTTTGGGGATACTTTACATTTTCAAAAATTTCCAAAACATGGCTCCAAAATTTTTAATAAAGTTTGTTGAATAGCGTAAAGGACGTTTAAGAGAATGGTGCAAGGTTCACTCCTGTTGACATACCCGATTTTTCGAAAATTAGGGAAAAAGTTAAAGCTTAGTCAAAAATAAAGCTAGAAATTTTTGTCTCAGACCAAAACCGTTGTACAAATTTAGCTCTCAATAAATTGAATGTACAATTTCTTTAAAGAAAGTAGTTTTTGGGTATTTTGCAATTGAAAATTACAAAAACTTCTCAAATATCACTCCTCATTTTTTCTTTAAATTTTCTCCACATATGTAATATGAAACGATAAGAAATATAGCGCAACTCTAATTTTCGCGTATTGCTCGTTTTTTCGAAAATTGCAAAAAACTTTTCAAAACTACCAAATCGAAGATAGAGATTTTCGCCTCAGAAAAAGTCCGTTGTACAAAATTAGCTCTTCAAAAAAGGTCATGTACAATTTTTGGAAAAAAGTGAAGTGTTGCATACTTTCTGTTTGAAATTAATGAAATGTATACAGGTTTCAAAGCAACTACGAGTAAACGAGAGAAAACGAGGCTCACGAGAAAAATTTAATGAATGATATGAAAAGTAGTAATAGTAGTGGTGGTGGTGGTCAGGATCTGAGGATTGACGCCGCACCTCGTATGCCAGTCCTTACATCTTCCCAATCTTCCTTTGAAGATCTCTTTTCTATCTCTTTTTTCATGTTGTTCTTGGTCTGTCACGCTTCCTGTTTCTTTGTGGTAGCCATTTTAAAATTTTCTTAGGCCATCGACTTTCCGGCATCTTTTGGATATGACTCATATCTTCTCAATCTTTTAGCAATAATTACATCCATTATATCAATTTCAATACCCATTTGATTTTTTATGTCAACATTGGGTACTTTATCCAGTAATGTGAGGCCACAACAGCGCCTCCAGAAGTTCATTTCCATTGATTTTAATTTTTGCTTTTCACTCTTGACTTAAAATCCAAACTTCTGAATCGTTTGTAGATATGCTTTCAACCAGCGATTTGTACATTCTTATCATTGTCTTGATTGTTATTTTTTGGCTATACAAAACATTACTCAACTGTCTTGTGAAAAATCTCTTTTGAGAAATCGTATGTTTTGCTTCTTCTGCACATCCACGTTTCACACACCAAGGTACTTATGAGCTATTGTATTTTTAATACTCAGCATTATCTTTGTTCTTTGCGACCGCGCAAGAATACTCAGTTTCGATGGACTCATAATTAAACCCAAGAAGTATGTTCTTCTTTTAGTTTCCTCAGCTATATAATCAATATCATGTTCATCTCGGCAGAATAACCTATTCATCGGCGAAGTGAACCCCGCTATCGCTGTCAGAATCTTCGCTGGCTGTTCGACGTAGCTGCGGTGCGGGTGGCATTGCCGTTTCACAGCCCGGAAAACGAGGAGGGTCTCTGCGGGGCATTGCTTCCACTTGTGCCACTCGCTACTCGTGTGTACTCATTCTCTTTATTAATCAGATCCTTGTGTTTTCGACCCGACGCTATCAGGGTTCGAGGGCTAGGGAGGCCATCATTTCTAGTCTTCTTTCCGCTCACTTTATCTCCTTTCATCTCTACTCTTCTCTGCTATCCTTCTTTATTTCTCCTTCGCACTTAGCCGCGGAGAAGGCAACCTTCCTAGGGAATGGTAGCCTGAAGTAAAATACTCCAGGTTGGGATTGAAGCATTGGGCCTGCCCCCCTCTCTCATTCTTTGTAAAACCCTGTGTTATCACAACCATTGCAAAAAGGCCTAGTAATTTCCCTTGGAATAAACTTAAAACACGAGGACTTAAGCAAAAGGAAACGGAAAATTATTTTTGGAAACTGGAATATTCAAGGTCTAGCCACGAATCAAAAAGAAGTACTTAAAGAGATACTGAGATTTAAATTAGATATTATATGAAAAATAGTTGTTTTAATTTTAATTATTATTTCCTATTGAAAATGCCAATATTAATTCTATTTTTGCTTTCTTGTACTTTTACTTTACTTTATTCTACAATTTTTATATTTAAATATAGGTAGCTACTAGCTAAGCATAACACATAGACGAGAGATACAACTAGAGTAGATATATATCTCTACTCTATGGCATAACACAGAACTTCAATTGTCCTACAGAATCGTATATCTGTGAACTGTGCGAAAAAATGTGAATGATAGCACTTAGAAATTTGCACAAAAAACAGCAAATCTCTGAGTGACTACAGCAAAGAGTAAATAACGTCAATGCCCACTCCGGCGAACTTTCTAACTTTATTAAAGTAGTATGTTCGTTTGATCGACCACGGTGAAGTACTCCCAAAATATACTTCAAATGAAGCAAAATTTGTGTTCTTCAAGATCGTATGAAACCCTTTACGGCCTAATTTTTTAATTAAATAAGTTTAAATTTGTACAGACTCTTAAGGGAAGACTTTTGCTGGCGTAGGTCTTTTTAAGTAGTTGAAGAAGTTATACAGTGAAAGTACTTTTTTCTTTAATTCAATTTTGTTTGGCATTAAATGTAACATACCTCATCGGGCATTCAGAGGAGTAATTAATTAAAATGCTGGGAAATTCATCGCTGCCGGAAGTATTGGCTCTCAGCCTAGGAGTTATGCTAATCATGCTATTGTCGCCACTGTTTCTCTTGGGGTACGAGATAAAACCATCCTAACTTAAAATTCTGTATCACACCATCACATTCTATTTGACGATAATTGTTTTATTGTAAACAATGTGGACTAAGAGTCAAAAGCAGAAAGAAAATGATGGATTCAGAAGTCAACCTAACCTTGATTAGACATTACCAACTTATGAAAATGAAAAATCATTCGAGAGACCAAATTTATTTGCAAACATTGTTTTTCCAGAGCAACTATTCAATACTTCTCTTTTAACTATTTACAAATAATTATTTAAATGCTCCATCCGTTTACAAGCAGCTATTGTTAATCTCCTACTATACTAAATAATCTAGTGTTTGTCTAGCGACTGGCACGAGCACACCACCTTAAACAGTTTTCGCTCAATTTATTTTGTAGGAAGAAAACTCATGAACTCATGAATGAAGTTCCAACCATGGTAGAAAGATATGAGTGTGCTACTCCGGCGCACCGATTTTTACTCGTTATGTGCAGAACCAGTTTGCATCACGAACCACATAACACGAGCACTTCGTTTAAAAAGCCAGATCTACGATATTTCTTACACCATGCATAGCCAGACCAGTCCTGGACCAGTAGCAGGCCGCCATGTGGCATGGAGAGCAAGAAGTGCAAAGAAACATTTTGAAAGTGGCATAAAGTGACAATTTTCAATGGAAAGCAACACGATGACGATGTAATTGAAATAAAAGGGGCAATGATTTTAAAAGAATGCTTCATATATCTGTTTGAACGATTTGGACCAAGGTGATGACTTTTGGTTGGTAGTTGCATTTAAAATTCCCGGGAATTTTGTGAGGCAAACTGGTGCCTGTAGCTCATTGACAGAAGTCGGATACGATCGTAACCACCGAGATACAAACAGGGTCTCGGTGGTTACGATGGTGGGAGGGGGTGGATCGTATAACCACCGACCCAGTAACCACGGATTCGATGCGCAAGAGCCCCCCCCCCCTCTCGGTTCTAACTTTTGTCGACAGACTGCGCGTTAAATCTTCATAATGCTTCAGCCTTCGATTCGAGTCAGGTTCCATGGTGGAAAGACAAGGATGGGCTACACCGGCGGACCGATTTTTACTCGTTCTGCCCAGCACCAGTTTGCGTCTCGAACTACGTGACAACACTTGCACTTCGTTTGAAAAGCCAGACTAGTCCGTTAAGTTCGGTGGGGAGCAAGAAGTGTTGAGAAACATTTTAAAAGAGGTATAAAGTGACAATGTTTAACGAAAAAACACAATGACACTATAATTGAAATAAAAGTTGCAATAACAAAAAAATTCTTCATATATCTGTTTCAATTATTTATAAGAAGGTGATGCTTTTGGTAAGTGATTGCATTTAAAATTCCCGATAATGTGACGCAACTGGTGCGTGAAGCTAATTGGGTGAAGTCGGATACGAAATAGAAGCCTCCCCTGTCAGGTTCGACCAGAGTTGCCCGTCAACCACTGTTTTTATAAGGAATTATTATAGTATTAAATAAATAAAATTAATATCGTATATAAATATAATTATATTTATGGACAAGTCACCAATTTCTTGCATGATGAGAATGTAGAAATCAAACAGACTTATTTGGCTTCGCTGTCACTTCGTGCCAATTAATACTAGGGTTTATTTAACTATGCACTTGATGTATATGAGTTTGAACGTCCACATAGTGACGTCACTATAGCAATATATAAGCTCTCGATTGGATTAAAATGTTGTACGTCAAGTGCACGACTAAATAAATCGTACTTTAGCGCATGCGCACTGTGCAGCCGCAGAGGCTCAAACAGTTGTGTACGTTACGCACTTCGTGCAATGCAAAAACTCAGAATTGTAATGTGAAAAAAAAATCCTTTCAAATTTTACGATTTCGAGTTTATACTTTACCATTTCTTATTCGTGTATTACTATTTACACTACCCCTGCATTTTCTCCAGTTGTGCATTAGTCTACAATAAATTTCTCTATTCAGATTTGTTGGTTCTTAAAAATATAGTAGGGAAATACCATGTCGAGTGTTCATACAGTACCCTTATTGTTTTTAAATTTAGGTGGAGAAATGCTTTATATTTTAGATCAGAGACTAACTGCCCAAAGAATAGCAAAAGATAAATCCATAAAAGGTGTGTTATAGTATCTTATGCCTTATTATTGCCAATTAGGACCGGTTTATTAACATATGTGTTTGTTGCAGTGATGAATGATATTGTGGGAATTATGTTCAATGATAGATTTTTAAAGGAGCTTTTCAAACCTCAAGAAGTTTATAATAAACATGCCTTACGAAAACTTTTTGAAGATCTAGCACATGCTTCCATAATGCGTTTGAATAAGGCAAGCATGGACAAATTGTATGATCTGATGACAATGACATTCAAGTATCAGCTGTTTATGGCATCTCAACCACTGGATATTCTTTTCATTACTCTGAATCATCTAGATGCTGTCAGAAGTTTTGTTCCATCACCATATCTACAAAAACAGATTGACTTTGCCTATGAGATGCTCATTGATGTATGAAATACATTCCTATCTGCACCTTTTGCACTTGTATGTTTAATTGCACCTGCCAAAAATTAACACTTCATAATTTGTTTCATTTCGATGTATTTTCAATTCCCATTGCTAAACACCTGACAAAACTTGCTTAATTGCAGAAGTATGGCCATATGACACTTGGAGAACTTCAGAACATAAGATATTGTCTTCTTAATTTTTTTCAAGATCTGAAAGTCAGAGTTTCTGTCTTTTTAAAACAAGGTGTACAGCAAGATGATGGGAAATTTCTGATACCTGCATCTGGTCATGTTCCATCAGGTGAGTGCAACACTGGTGTGGAACTCTAGATGAAAAATTAAATGAAAAATGAGGAACACAAGATGTGAGTATTGATGAGATTGGTCATCACAGGATGTAAGAGGAAATACTAAGTTAGACCATTGGTCTTCTTAATTTTTTATCATCTAAGATAGGTATTTATAATGAGATTTATATTTAAATTTATTCAGTCAAAAAAAGAGTAAAAACTATATGTGACGTAGGGGGAAAAAGATTATCTGCACACATTTTCTTGAGTTTCAGAATCCCTTCCTGTCATTTTAACTATAAATAGTTGAAAGATGAGTAAAAGTTTAACATAATTAAGAATAAATTTTAAAAATCCCAAGATTAGCAATATTTGAAAAATAGTCATTTTTGTTTCTGAGTTATAGAAAACTTTATTTGCATTGGTACACGAATTGTAAGAATGATTTTTCTGCATTGCTAACAAAATAGTAACTCGCCCTTATCTCTACTCTTACCATTACAAGCAAAAGGAGAGTTCAACAAAACGTGCGCATAGTGAAGCTACATGTACATTTAGGAAAACATGTAACAAAGCCAAATTTATTGTGGCAAATTTTTTATATCAAGTGGTCACATGTTTCTTAATTTCCATATTATTTCATTGATGCATATGTTTGTTATTCTTCAACATTGATAAGAGGTCATGTGAAGGACAGTACATCAGGGACAGATCATGGCTTTACATTCTGAGCAGACCCGAATTATTTTTTCATCACATTACTTCCTCTCAATCAGTAATGATTCTTAAACCATCAACATTGAAAAAACATGTTAAAATACTTTGACCAGTAAACATTTTTATTCTTTTTGAACACTTCTTTTAGAGAAGGTTGTCTGGATCTTAAAATTTCATTTATACAATCTGTTCTGTTTGATTAAGGAAAAAGTAACTAGAATGACCCCCCTCCCCCATGTAATCCTGTTTTTTTTTATCCATGCAAAATGTAGTATTCTGAAACACAATACATCAAAATTGTTTGTTTAAAACGTCCATCCATCTGTCAGGTATATGTGAACAACACTAGCACCTAAACCATGGATAGGAATTTTTTTCAAATTGCAGAAATCCCCGTCCATTTGACCTGAGTTGAAGCTCTGCGATTTTGAAAATCATTCATTTGTTTTTGATAGTACTTTACATGAAGCCCCTGAGACGTTTTCAAAATTTTCTCAAAAATGGCTCCAATTTTTTTCTTTAAATTTCTTGTAAGAGTAGATAAAATGCACTTATAAAGGTGACATTGGTCTGATTTTTACGGTCAAGTTTGAATAACTAGCTGAGACCAAAGGAAATAGAAAACGAATACAGGAAAGTCTGTGCCATTCTGTAGCACAACTAGTTTCATACTGTGAAATAGTTTTAAAATTAAACTTTCCTGATGGCTTTTCTTTAAAGCCCAACCTTCTGCAAATTGTTATAATGAATTATAATATTAGTGTTGCTATTGAGGCACCAAATTTTTAATATGGAGATTGAGGTTGAAAGCAGTGTTTTGCTGGAATTGGGGTAAGAGTCGTTTTCAATGGTTTCGTGTATTACGCAACTTTGATTTACAAAGGTAAATGGTAATATTGGCAGCAGAGTAAGGAGTTTACTATTGAGACTCCCCTGGTTAATGACCAATACCCTGAAAGAGGCTCCTCATCTAATCTCAAAGAAAGTGAAGCTTGAAGAGATTAATTAAAAATTGAAAGGAACTGGGGAACTTTGTCCAGAAAGGTCTACACAGTTACTGAGAAACATTACTGCATTACTTATTGTTCCTTCTAGAATTCTTGTAGATATACCAGATGAAGAATACCAGAAATATTTGCATGACTGCCGAATCCGACATCTATAGCAAATGTTTATGAAATTTCTTTACAATGTCGGAGACATTCTTGCTGCATGATCCACATTTGGTGGAAACCATTGATTTAATTTTGAATTTATGTTTGGAACACAAAGAAATTTGAGATTTTAATGCATAGTTCTTCTTGATTCCTTGATGGGACTTAGGTAAAATGATTTAAAAGATGTGACTTGTTATTAGATGTTTTAATGATTACAGGTGTAGTAATTTAAAACTGGCATAAATTCAAGTAGCTTTTATGAATTGCCACAACTATTGATATTTGCTTTGTTAACTTAAAAAGTCTAATACTGAATTTGCATATTATTCTTAAAATCCACAAAACTTCAACATAAATACTTTTTCTCGACAAAGAAGGCATATTTTGGAAAGGAACTTCTTTTAGATTCAATGAACTATTACCCAACACTACCATTGTTGCTATTAGGAGTTGCTGCTTTAGGGAATCCATTCATTGCAAGAAGATTGCTGAAAGTCTTTAAGAATAAGTGTTGTGGTTCCACCAGTGAAATAAGTAAGTTCCATGTTGGCCTTAGCTTTTACAAAATAAATAACTTAAATGTTCCATTGTTATTGGAAGGACATGAAAAGGCAATGTTCAGAAATTATTTAAAACTCTAGAAAAGGTAACAAATTGAATTTTAATTCACTATTTTCTTCCTGATGTGTTTCTTACTCGTATTTACAGAAGCATTGTGCATCAACATGCAGATACAAGGAATACTACTGAAATTAAAGACACATTTGATTATAGTTTTACTTCAATACTGTTTGGATTTATGAAGAAGTCTGTTTCATAATTCATAAATAAAGTTCTTTGCAAGAAGTTATTGATATTTTTGTGAATAAGTTTGTAGTGTACCATAGGCTGCAGCCAATTAAATATTTATTGGTATTTCGGTTAGCAAAGAAAGTCTAGTAGAAGTGAGCAAGAAATTCATGTATTCATATTTCATTTAAGTTTATTATTTAGACAGGTCTCATCCCTTCTCGTCGACCTCTACTATAAAGTCAGTCACCTATTCTGTAAGTGGGCCTGGAAAATGCAAGTTGCTAATAACTTAGGGTACTAAAAAGAGGAGAGGACAGGTGAGAGTTGAGTAATGGGGAGACATTGAAAATGACTTCGAGCTGCCTAAATTAACAGGCTACATGTGGGATTGAATTAAAACAAAGAGCTTTCCAAATGAACAGTAATTTAATGTCAAAAAACACTGGAACACTACATAAAAGAAACTAAACTAAACTACTCCACCAATGTCCTTTCTCTTTCAGAATTGAACTTTGACCATCCTCAGTCCCCTCACTTTCCCACTGCCTGCTCATCGTTGTCAACTCTGTAATTAGTGCGAGGAACCTCCTGACTACTTCATCTGCACATAAGACATACATAGTATTAATCACATCTGAAACATTTGATGAATTCAGAAGAAAGTGAAGATTAAAATTGGAATTTGCTGCTTCCTATCTGTATTTTGTATATTTCTATTAACATTTTAGTTTGGTTCTTGGAAAGATTTTTGTAAATTAATTGTGATATTTGAACCATGATGCAATACAAACCCCATGGCAAAACAAAAATGTTTCGCATATGTGGCAGTTTCAATAGACTTACTTAATCAAATAAGTGATTCCAAATATAGGGTATGCTATTTGAATAAAATAAATATATTAATGTTGTTATGAAAATAATGGTAATTTAGCCCATCAGAGGCTGTCCCCCATTTGGTACAGAGATAAAATTCAAAAAACTTTTATGGATTCTTCGTGTTCAAAAAGTTTTCTTTTTTAGGTTATGAAGTACCTGGTTGTATCAGGATATTCGGTTGGGATGGACAGCTAATTCAGGAGAGACCATTTGAGAATAATGGTGCTTATATAGCTGCTGCAGCTGCTGGCTCCCTTGATAAACGAGGGAATAGGGGAACTAAACTTGGATGCAATATGTAAGTATGACACATTTATACTGGTCAAGACTATCCTACCTATGAAGGCAAGACACTCAAAAGAAAGAAAATCCTTTCATGTATTCTTGTATTTTAGTCTGCAAAATTACTTGTCCAATGCTAGATTTTGAAAATTTGAAGGGAACTGTTCACTATATTGATATATAGGGCCTAATTGTTATTCTTTGTTTGGTTTCCTGACAGGCTTTTTTTTTCTTTTTATTAAATAATATGAAAATGCCCGTTTTTTAAGGTAATGTTACCTAGTATGTAATTATGCAAAATATTGACAAGATATTTTGTATGAGAAATACGTACACATTGGGGTCCCCAAATGCCTCCCCCTTGCCATTCCGTGAACAACAATAGCGGTTGAACTGTAAACAAGTTTTCATCAAAATTGACACTCTCCGATCGATCTGACAGATGTCGCGGCACCTTGAATTGGGAACGGATGTTTCTGTTCTGAACCATAAATTCTATCAGATCAGATCTTGAAATAAGGTCAATTTTTCAATTTTGTATAATTTTTCTAAAATATGAATAGTTTCCGCGTTATTTTGCATGGAATATAGAAATTTTCGCAACAAAAACACAAAATTTTCTAAAAGATTCCTTGACATTTTTCTTTAATTTTTCTGGAGTAGACTAAAGAGCGCTTTTAAAATTGGTGCAAGGCTCATTTTTGGTGAACCCTCCTTATTTTCGAAAATTCCAAAATATTATCATCATAAACATACAAATTGATGATAGAGACAGTACGTAATGAAAAATGTTCTTCCTAACTAATCTTTAAATGAAGTCATGTATATTATTTTAAAATACGAGTAGTTTAGCGTAATGTTTGCAATCTTTGAAATTGCAAATTGGAATTTTCCGTGCTTTGTTTGCTAGAGTATTTCACGAGATGCCAGGAGGAGATACAATGGCAACGCCGCGTCGCGTCAAGGCAGCTTGAAATTCTGAAAATTCCTTCTCATTGTTGGGAGATGCTAATGGCTGTATTAAAAGCAGTTTCAATTGTGAATTGGTGTCGATGTTATAACCTACTCCGTCGCACATTTACCAGAGGCGTGAAATCGAATAAAATGAGGGCGGATATCTGTTCATGGTGACCCACTCCCCTGACTTGCCACTCACCACGCTTCCATCCACAACTTGCCGGGCTGTTCTGGAACGGAGTGGGGGATGGACGCATGCGTGATCTAGCAGAACATTAAAAACCGCAGTGAATGCATTTTGCAATTTAGATTTAATTTGCTGGTTTAGCGGAAAGAAAATACTTGAAATATGCCTTAATTAATACATATCCTGATTTCTTCGCCGGGGACGGGGGTGGTTGCCATGCACGCCCGGCGGCATTCCTCGGTGTTCAGTGGACGCGGCGCGGGCTGGCCCGGCGACAACCCGTACGACAGGTGTGTCAAGCTGGAACTGCCATGACAGCACGCCGGAATGAAACATAACAAAGGATTTAATGCCAATTAATTGCCACGTATTTTCGTGACGAAAACGGTGTGAGCTGGTTTGACGCGACGCCAGCACTTATAAGTTAAATTCGGGTTAAGTTCGGATTTCGGACCAAAACCCTCAGATAATTTATTGCTAATTAATTGCCACGCATCTTCGTGGCGAAAACGGGTTAAATTCCAGTCGTAGTTCGACGGAAACCCTCAGATAATTTATTGCTTATTAATTAACGGGTGTGAGCTGGCTTGACCTGTCAAACCAGCTCACAAAGTTAAATTACGGACTAAAAAGCCCGTTTTTGCAACAAAAATACGTGTCAATTAATTCCAATTGGTGGCAATTAATTGACAATAATTAGCAATAAATAATTTTAAGGTTCCCGTTCCCTACGGCGCGAATGTAAAATATGTGTGTACTTGGGGGGTACTTTACATGAAGAGCTTCGGACATTTTCAAAATTCTCAAAAACAGCTTAATTAAAAAAAAAATCTTGTAAGAATAGAGACTTATCGAGAAATACACTTATGAAAGTGGCGTAGGTCCGATTTTTATGATGTCTGAACAACTCTAAATTGTCGAAAATTTCAAAAGTATGAAGTACTTTTTTGTGTAAGTTTTTAGTACTTTTAGTAGGGAATAGAGACAATGCTACATCCGCATATCGCTTAGCCGCAATATTTGATTATATTAAAAATAGTTTGATATATGATTTTTTAGACTAAATAAAGCGAATACATGCGTTTTGAGCTCTTTGTAACCACTTGGCAAGTGCTGCGCTTAAATCGTACACAACGTCGCAATAGTGGAAATGCGGAACAAAAGAGGATTGTATCAAATACTTTGTAGTATTTGATTCTACTGCAATTTTTTGCAAGGTACAATTTTCCATCAATCCTATGAGAACTAATTTGTCATTATACTACATTTGTAACTGTCTTTACATGAAAATACCACTGGAGATTATTGTTAAGAATTACAATTCCAAAGTTTTTGAGAGTAATATATGATAGTTTTATCTAGAATAACATTTTCAGTATGCGTATTTCACCCGTGATTGAAATTTTTTGAACAAATTACTGTGATTTGGCAGGAAATACCGTTTATTTTGTCCACTTCAGCTAGGTTTCCAGATCCTTATTGGCGCTATCCAACATAATTGTTTCAGTGCACAAAGCCTTTCGAGAATAAACATTTGTAAATCGACTGCATAATCTGATGTTTATAGAAACTGATGGAACTAGTCAAGTCATTACCGAATATTATAAAAAACAATGGCCCGAGAATGGATCTCTGCGGGACACCCTTTGCCATTGTTTCTGTCAATGAGTATTCCTCCACGACACTACCAATTGCTGGCGGTTCTTAATCCACCGCGCTGAGGCTAATGGAAAGTTTAGTTCCTGGATTTAGTGAGTAGGTCAAAGACAGAAGTATTAACGCTACTAGACTTCAGTAAAGCATGTGATTCTGCCATCTTCCCGTCATCAAGGGCTTCTTCGAATATTCGATAACTTGAAGTAATGCGATTTGTGTACTTCAACCTGGCCTGAAACCTGCCTGGTATGGATTTCATACTTCTTTCTTTGTTAAATGCGAATAGTTTTGTCGGTGAACCACCTTTTCCCAGGATTTTTTATATTGTCGATTGAATGATTTTAGTCCGGAAATCATTGGGAGAGGGCTTTGGGTCGTAGGAAGAGGATGAAGTTAGGTCAATTTCCATGCCCGTGGGAACGAAGACGTAGTTGGTGAATAATTAAGAATGTGGATATTAACGGGAAGAGCTACAATAATGGACAGGTTTCTGCAGTTATGAGGAATAAGTATTTAATATTATTTTTATTTGTTTGTGATTTTCAATCATGTTTTTATTCAGTTACAGGGAACATCCAAACCCCTCAAGTGAAAGCTCACTTCTGCAGGAAGCTGCCCCTCAAAGCTGTCAAGACCGGGATGCTACAGAAATGGCAACAACTGATGTCCCAGCTGTTGGTCGAGAGGAACTCAATTTATTAATGGCACAGTTGTTGGGCCAGAGGGGAATGCAAACCCAGGAAGCACAAAACCGCACACAATTTCAATTAAATCTTTTTAGTCAAGATACTGATGAAGAGTAAGTGCAAATTATTGCAAAGATTATATACTACACAGTCCAGTCACATTAATGTGACTACCCGTCAAAATCCCGGATAAGCCCCTTCTGCGGCACTGCTGGAAGCGAAACGCGCAGGAAGACATGCCGGCTCCAGTGCCGTGCGTTATTCCTCGGTTGCGGATTCATGACGCGACCAGCACGATCGAAATGGCTCCACAGATTCTCGATCGGGGGATTTTGGTAGTCAGGGGAGGTGTGTAAACCCTTCTGGTGCTCTTCGAACCACGCACGTACACTGCGAGCAGTACGCGTTACTTTGTCCTGCTGCTGGATGCCGTCTTGATGAGGACAAACGATCTGCATTAGGGGCGGCCTTGGTCTCCAAGGATGGCAGCGTACTTTTGTTGATCCATTGTGACTTCCAGAACGACGAGATCACGCAGAGAATGCCACGAAAACATTCCACATCCACCATCATGC
Source organism: Gryllus bimaculatus (assembly GCA_017312745.1). Taxonomy (NCBI): domain Eukaryota; kingdom Metazoa; phylum Arthropoda; class Insecta; order Orthoptera; family Gryllidae; genus Gryllus; species Gryllus bimaculatus. The sequence goes on along the minus strand of BOPP01000304.1, from coordinate 595,638 downwards.
TCCCTCTTCTGCCTGAATCCATCCGGCGAGTGTTGCTGGGTGTTTGCGACATGCGTATACGCCAATGCCCATCTGTCCGATGGCGCGGAAAACGTGATTAATTTGAAAAGGCCACCTGTCACCTCCTAGTGGACGGCCAGTTGCTGTACTGATGTGCAAATTCCGGCCTTCGTCGGCGGCGGCGTGAGTGCATGTACCAGGCGCCTGTTGCGGAGTCCTATTCGCTGAACGATTGTTGACGAGATCCCGTTGACAACCCCTTGTTTCATCTGGGCAGTCAGTTGCAGGTCTGCCCTTACACACCTTCACAGCCGTCGTTCTTCCCTGACATGTATGGCCCGCGGTGCTCTTCAGTTGCCTCGGAGCCGGTTGTCAATGTCGCCAATTTGCCCTGCCATACTTTAACCAAGACGACACGAGAACACATTACAAATTTAGCCGTTTCGGAAATGCTTCTGCCCTGGTCTTGAAAGCCAATGATCATGCCTGTTTGGCCTTCCGATAAATCGATCCCTTTCTCAATTGCAACTACTGCACTTCCACCCGACACGCGTTATATGCTTTCCACTCAGTGTGCTGCCACCTGCCGTCAATTGAGGGGTTATTTCACTTTTACGTCCAACATAGGCAGTGCTTACATTAATGTGCCGACTGTGTATTTGTTTGAAGATCTGGGTAATATTTCTGGTTTCTTTAATAATTCCTGGCAAGTAGAATAATTTAAAAACTTAAATTTAGACTTATGAAACATTCATATAATATAATAAACATTATAATATTATAAACATTCATATAATATAAACACACGCGCACACACACGCACACACACACATACAAACAAACACATACCAAAAACGCTTATTTAATAATAAATTATGTCTGTGTTCAAAATAAAATCAGGCACTTTTCGAACTTTCGAACTTGCAGTTTTTATGACTCTCGCTAAATAAATCTAGTTGCAGATTTCACTTTCAGTTAATATGATTGGCAAATCTGTTAATATTTCTTGTGACATGGTTAATCATAGGAAGTTTTTAGACTAATAATTTTTAATTAAAAATAATCTTTCTCCGGTGGCTACTGTAACTGGAAAAGTCTAATATCAGAGTAATATTAGGGAATGGCTCGGTTAGTTTATTTATCTTGTTTTAAAAACATTTTAAGAGTATTTCATTGATCATTTTTGGCCATGTTTTAGATCATCAAAATCCGCTCCTTAGGTATTTACATTACCCCAACCTGGGAATGCCCGAGTGTGATCAGTACATTAAGATAGATTTTTATTCAAAATGTTTTGGTCGAATGTACAGATGTAGAATGACGCAGGCTAAACTCGGCTCTTGCTGCGGTACGATTTTATTCGTTTTAATACTTATCCGAAAATATTTTTACGGAGTAGAAAGTTATGTCAAACGGCGAAAACTCTTATAAGGACCTTGGTAACGGAAAAGTAGATAAATTCAGTTGATGAATTTAGAAATATCCTCCAACACGTGATGTATCCAGAATTATGTTTTATGGCTCCTTGAAATAGAAAAATCGGTTGACGGTAAAAACTGTCTGTGAACAACGCTTGCGGCTAAACCGTTCAGCCGATTTTCTCCAAAATTGATATTCCTCAATCGATCTTGTCACGGAATTCGATACCGAAATTTAATTTTGAGGGATACTTTACACGAAGCCCCTGGGACATTTTTCAAATTAAGAAAGGCTACATCGTTTTTGTTTGTTAGAGAGAGTGAAGGACGTTTAGGAAAATGGAGGTGACACCGGAAATGGTGCAGTCACCACGCTCGTTGAAAATCGTCATTTTTTAAAAATTGCAAAAGTTCAATTGTTTTCGGAGTCTTCCTACAACTAAAATATTAAAGATAAGAGATATTTCCCGTTTATGAAATCTGTTCCATAAAGATAAATTTTGAAATAAGGTCATGTACAATTTTTCGAGTACTTTTCGCGTAATTTGGTGTGAAAATACGGTCGAGAAAGTACGTGCTGCTCTAGCGTCGTAGTTACTTAAAAGTTTCGTGGGTTAAAATTAGTGGTTTGCAGAAATATTTTTGGGGGTGGGAGAATGCACTCCCACCCGCTGGTTGCGCACCCGAAGGCCCTATTGAGCCCCGCGTTGACGCGCAGAGCCCAAGGGCAACTGCAATAATAAAAGCCACCACAAGAGCGTGACACCGTGCAAGGCCTCTGAGAGAGAGCACTTTTATATCGATTTTGCTGCAATATCTTGAATATTGAATGTTATTAAAACGAAAATGTGTATTTCCAACAATTTTCAAATCTTTTTACCGGGGGGTTGTGCAACCGTGCAATATAACAAGAGTGGCCACTATTCCACATTTTGTTACGCCAGTGCTCAAAGTAGTTCTACAGGACCCAGCCTTGTTCCTCAAAACCTGTTTGAAAAACTCCATTGCTTAAAACGCATTATTACAACCAGAGATAATATAGGAATGTGTATGTAACAAATAGATCTCTATTCACTAATTACTAAAAGGAAAAGCTTACTTTCTGTATAAACCTCACTTCGAAAGATATGGAAACATATTAAATTCAAAAAAATATTATATTCAAATTAAAAAAATAGAAAAATGAAGTGTCAGATATGGCCGAGGTATAATATTGAAAGCCTTCAAGATGATTCCACTGCAGTTTTGTACAAATTTCGCATGACAAAAAAGTTAAAGTACATCCCAATAGGAAATGCTGAAGATAAGTACACTTTTTGGAAAAATGCACTCACATTGCAGCTCTAGGAAAAAAGGGAAAATGTGAATGTGAAACTAGACGCTTCTGGTGGGCAGAATGTGTAAGAAAACCTAGTTGAAGAAAAAATCCATATTTGAAATGGCTTTCAACAATGAATTTAGATGATAGAAGTGAATATAACAAAATAAAGTATTTGGTCCAGAAAGTGGAGGCAAAAAGTCTATTTTGCAAACAAAAATGTGACAGATTAGACGTATTGGTAGCACCCTTTATATACTATGGTATATATACACTGGTGTTTTTGAAAATTGCATCACCTAGAAGGAATGCTCGGAATAATTGTTCGGTGGGCGTGTAGAACAGTGTATCCTCAAGAAGTGATTTCATAGAGATGATGTACACTTTGATCTAGCAGCGTCCTTCTTTGTATGACAGGTCCGGTCACTTACGCCATACTCAGTCGACGTAGAGCGGTTAAACGACATGGAAACGTGCAAGCAAGTGACGGTATGCCTTCGACGCCAAAGATCACAATATCAGCATCTGAGTGAGTTGGAACGGGGCAGAATGATCGGTCTTCAGGACGCGGGTTTGTCGTTCTGTCGCATTGCTGCTCGAACGGGGCGCGCTGTTACGAGAGTGATGCATGTGTGAAACCACTGACGAGCGGGCACTGGTCCACACAGTGTGTCCATTGCGAGAAATGACCGCCATCTTTTCCGCAAGGCTGTAACCGATATAACGGCGTCGTTCACAGTGTTGGCTCGACTTTGGAGCACTGCAACGAGTGCAGTCGTGTCTGCGTCGGCAGGTCGACGCCGTTCGCTGAGGGCCGGACTGCTGGCACATATACCACTGCGTCAGATTCCGTTGACCAGAAACCACCAACGCATCAGACAGCAATAGGCACGTGAACGTGTTCTCTAGTGTGCTGAGTGGCAAAACATCTCTGAGCCCCTCCAGTTTGTGTTACAGAGATGGCAGCGTACGTGTTCGACGCTACCGTTGTTATCGAAGCCAGCCTGCATTGTTCCGCGCCGTAGTGGACTAACAAGATAGTTTGGGCCGCCATTGGATACAATGTAAGATCTCGCCTTGTACATATTGAGAACCATCTGAACAGAAACAGCTACTTCAGGGAGGTTTGAAAGCCCGAAGTTCTGCTTCTCCTGCAAGCAGCTCCACATTCGATATTTCAGCAGCACAATGCGCAACCGCTTGTGGCGAGGAACGTGCAAATTTTCTACGAAGAACGGCCGGTACCACTGCTTCCCTGGCTTGTCGCTCATCGACCATGTCTGGAATATGATCGGTCAGCAACGTGTTCGTACTGGTTCTCCTGCAGACACTGTCGATGCCTTGTACAGAAACCTTGTGGCAGTGTGTTCCCCAGCAGCATATCCAGGCTCTCTTTGAGTCCGTGCGACGACGTCTAGAGCCTCTGCTGGTAGCGCGTGGCGGCTTAACACCGTACTAAATACTCAAAATGCAGATACAGTTCTATAATTCTAATCATTTGTGTATTGTGACATTCCTAATATGTGGAATAAATTGCGTTGTAATAGAATGTCTCCTAAGTGTTGCAATTTTTACAAACATCAATGTAACGGATATTTATCTTAACTCGTAACCCATGTCTGGAAAATCACCTCTTTGTTTTTGCACTTTGGCATCGCGTAAAAAACCTTCACCGTCCCTTTAACTTTTAGCGGCGTCCGGCCGCATGCCCTCAGATCTCGGGCTGAGGGAGAGTGCCAATTTTAGTTGAAAGAAAGAGAAATAACTTATTTTGTCCTTGTTACCCTTCAGCGTATGGCAGTGGCTTTGCCAGTGTATGGCAGTGGCAACGCCTATATATCTTTTGGCAAATGGTGGTCACTTTGAGCCGTGGCCAACGAGAGGGCCTGCTTTGAGCATTTACTTTGCAATTTTTTTGCCTACCTTACTTACTTACCTAATTACCTAAGTTATATTTTACTATTTTTCATTCATTACTTTAATAATTTTATTAAAATTTTCTTATTTGTTTAATATGCAGATTCCATAATAATATATTATTGTTATAAACAGTGAAGAGTTTGCCGGTAACGTTTAACAAGACATCATTCTAATTTTTCTTTGAGCCGGCATTTTAAAAATATTTTATGTTGTTAGTAAATAGATAAATCAGTCATAACTTTCCCGTACAACATTTTTGGTTCTTACATTTTGTGTGCCTGCTCTTGCCTCTGCCCAAAGCACCCATCCCGTGTAGCGCGAAAGGCTTCCGGCCATGGGCCGGATTATGAACCACTGCAGGTAAATTCGATCATACCAGAGATAACTTTGGAAGAGGTAAAACAGTTTTAAGAAACATAAAAAATAATAAAGACCCGGAGCCTGGAGGTATATCCTTAGAGCTTCTTAAACATTATCCTATTGTGGCTTTGGAATTACTGATCAAAATATGCAACATTATTTTTAAAAGGGTAAAATACCACAAATATAGAAATTCGCATTCATAAATTTAATTTACAAATAGCGATAAATATATAGTTACAATAGAGCAATAAGAGTGACTTCATCATTGATTAGACTGTATGGACATCTGCTAAAGAATAGAATTGAAATGCAAATGTCAGACTCAGAAGAGCAAAGTGGATTTTGGCCACGGCGGTCCATATTGACTACATTTTCTGCCTCAACTAATAGAAACTAGCAATGGTACAGAATGACACAGACTTTCCTGTATTACTTTTCTATTTCCTATGGTCTCGGCCAGCTAGTCGAACTTGCCAACTGACATCTATTGCCGCCCAAAGAAATTGTTTTGAAATTTTCAGCTTCCTAATTGTAGAGCGGAAATATTATATTAAGAATGTGAAAGAACAGTAAAACCTCGTACTAAATGACAATTTTCTTTGAAAAATTGAGAGCCGTTTTTAAGGAAATGGCGTTTAAGCACGACTGTAAATTCGAAATATTAAGCTTTTTCACAGAAAAGGTTTACAATTTCGAAAAACAATGAGAAATCATTTGAAGCACTTAAACTCGCAAATACAATAGTGTTTACAAATTGCAGGACATGTGCATCTGAAACATAAGCATCTTTCAAAAAAAATTACATTTGTGTTTTTGGAAAAAACGTTCGAAAAGCTGAAGAAAAAATTTGAAGCTGTTTTAAAAAAAATGGCGTTTGAGCTTTTCATAGTCATTTTTGAGAAAATTATGAAAATGTCCCAAGAGCTTCATGTAAAGTATCCCAAAAAAATTATGTTTCTCAGAATCTCAGAGCTTCTAATCAGGCCAGATCGTCAGGCGTTTATTCAGTTTGAAAAAAATCGTTGGCACAGTCTAGTCACTAGTTTAGGTTATTCACATACATCAGACGGACGGATGTTTTGGAGTGCAAAAACAACACTTTTTTCAATATTAGAGTACCCCAAAACGTATATTAACCGTTGAATTTTCGTAATCTATTTTAATTATTGAATATAAAATTCTTAAAGTAAAATTTCGGTTCAACGACCGAAAAATTGAGATAAGTTCAAAAAAATGTACTTTGGGCGGCCATAGATGGCAGCTGGTAAGAGTGTGCAGCAAGATCAAATAGCTAACCCAGACCAAAGAAAATAGAAAACTAATACAAGAAAATCTGTGCCATTCTGTAGCACCACTAGTTTTTAAAACACAACTTCTTTTCAATTATTGTTTTTTTACCCACTTTCTGAACAGTTAGTAAAGTTCATAGTTTTATAAAGTTTACACAAATTTTGAACATGAAATTATCATATTTGTTTTTTAAAAATAATTTAATTCATTTTTCTAACGTTGATATAAAAGTGGGGGCCCAAATTATCACCTTCTCTATAAATAAAACTAAAAAAACTTTGTTCTTGCCAAAAACAGAAGAGTGTGTTTTAATCAAAAGGATTTATTAATGTAGATTTTAAAATATGTATCTTATAGTTATGTATAAACATTTGAGACCATAATAAACAATAAACATTTTTGATATTTCAATATATGATTCTCTAAGAAAAATGCATCATTGAATTTACTGTTCGGACCATTCAAATAACAATGAGGATTGTCACCTGTGTGTTCTAATCTAATTAACAACATACAATAATAATCAATTAAATAATTAACAAAATTGAAAATAGTGTATATAATTGCAGCACAAGTAACTTAATGCATTAATATATATGAATATTTTCATGTTTATAATAGCACCTAAATTTGCCCCCATCATAAAATACCCGAAATCCCACTCTGCCAAAATGTGTATTTCCTTTGAAATATTGAAGTCTATTTTCCACAGCATTACATAACTTTCTCTATACAACGTATATTACTTCATACATACATATGTACACAGGAAAGGGAAGGAAAGGGAGGGAGAAGAGAAACTACACCAGAATTTTTATAGATCCGAAACAAGGCTTAGGATAATGTAACTAGTAAAAGAAAAGGGGGGGGGGGAATGGTGGAAGAAAAAATAATATCAAGAACATATATAAATGGAGTCCAACAACTTTATAAAGATAACAAAAGTCAAATAAAAGTGGGAAAATGCCTATCAGATGACTTCCTATTGAATAAAGGATTAAGGCAAGGCTTCTGTATATCTCCAACCTTTTCTTTGATAAAGCCTTAAAATAAGGTGTACCTGCTGACTTACTAACACCCATGTAGACTCACAATGTATGTGAAGTAACTTGCATCAGTTTGTGTACTTTATTCATTTTTAAATTGAGTTCTCTTTTCTGACTCCTCACATGGAAGTAGAATCTAACTTTCTTGATGTGTGTGAATAACAATCAAACAATGAAGAGAATTACATTCTCAACAAAGTTCAACATTTCTAGAGAGATTTATAATATTTGGTTTAAAGTTCTGTCATTTACAGAGGACATTAGGTATTTTTGAGTTGATATTTGAACATATAGGGTTTTTTTGATACTTTTTTTCCCCCACAGGGACACTTGTGAAGCTAGTCAGCAAAAAGGTACTGTGAATATTGATGCAATTAGTCATCCCAGATCAGCTGTACTGGACCAAATTTATGGAGAACTTACAATTGAAGAACCTCCAGAAGAAGATGGACCACAGGATATTGTAGATATGTTAGATAATTTGCTTTAAATACTTCAGTGAAAGGACCAAAATAACTTTCATAAAGTAATTTGTTTCCATTCATTGTTGGTATTACAGTACATTAATATTCTAGTCAAAAATTGGCTGAGGGTATGATTGGGAAACTGATGTTTCTTATTGTAACTTTCTGTATTAATTGCAGTAAAAAATAACCACAATCAGAGTCTGAAATATAATATAATGATAAGATGAAATGAATGAAAAAATGTTAACCCTTATTTATTGAAAACTTATTAACATAAAGTTGTGATTCCTTTTACACAAATAAATACAAGAGTTTCTTAAAGTATTGTTCTCAGGGATGTCATTCTCTCTTGAATTTCTTTATTTTTATTTATTTTGAAAATAATTTACTTGAAGAGAATGAAATCAGGACTGTTATCAAATAACATGCAATTAAAATGCACTTAATGTCAGTAAGATTGAAACAAAATTTGATCAGTATTTCACAAGCATTTATTTGTTTACTATAGCTATAGTGAGATTGTGCCTGATGACTAGATTTACTTCTAGAAGTATCCTCAATTCAAAATCAAAAATATTTATTTGCAGCCTGAAAAGATAAAAGACAATTTTGATAAATATAATATTCTTTTGGATATCCTTGGGTGTCTTGTTTTTAGTTGTTGTTGTTGTTTTCAGTTAACAGCATATATTTGTTTATGAAAATAAGTCAAAATAATCTTCATATTCACATGAATTTTCTCATATTTCCAATTTTACTCTCATTGTCAGTATTGTTTGATGTGTATACAATGTATATCAGTCATATCTTTTATTGATTTAATAATAATTTTGTCATGGACTACAAATGTTTACTGTATTGAAGGACTTAGGGCAGTAACAAGATACAATAAATTTTGACTAAAATCAAAATATTAACATTTACGAATAGTGGAAGGCTTGCTATGGCTGGTGTGGCTTTTCTTGTTTCTGCTCTAAGCACTTTAATTGTAAGTGATGGTTGCAAAGTGCCTTACATCTTCTATTTATGCAAGTTAGTTCCCACCACTGAAGGTAATCATTATCACCAATTGAAATGTCCAAAACCCAATAATTGTAAACAATTTACGCAGAAACAGAAAGTTCTCACTCACCCACACAGCACAAAAATAAATATTAATTTTTTCCAATATTATTGTGCAGCTTCTTTGGTGTTGTTGAAGTGTGCCTCTAGGGGAAGAAAAAATTAACTTTCTGTGCTAATGTCATTTACATAGTTAATAATGGGTCAGATGATTTATGCTTCTATGTCAATAGTCATTCAAACAAACTTAGATATATTCAATTTGAGTTATAATATACTAAATGTAAATTTCTTTGCTTCCATTAGCAAAGTAGCAATGGATAAAAATATGAACGGCATAGATATGTTTTTTTTTTAGCACCCTCAGCTCATGTTGTCACCATAGTGCTAAACATTTTCACTTGTACTCTCAGGCATTTTGTAATACCAAAAGAACTTGAGAAATAGTGTTCATCATTGAAGAAATCATTAAATGTGAATTATTTTCCATTCAGAAAAATAAGGCTGAGTGTAAAATCTTTAAAATTGATTAAGATCTCAGTTAACCCTCCAGAGGTCACATAGTCATCCAATTTTACCCTTCAAATATTTGTATTGGTTGTCTCCACAGCAATGTCTCCTCAGCTCCTTGTATCAAAGTCAGGCAGTGGGGTCAATTAATTCAAGTAAAATTTGCTGTTATTTAACTTTCTGATCAAGTAATATGGATTGTTTTCTGATATTCATGGTTATTTTGGTCATGGTCAAACACATGACTATTTGCAACGTAAGTAAATGGTGTGCTGAAGTTGTACAGTTACATTTTTCTTTGGTTTCAATTTGATGTTGTCTTAGTATTTTAATGTTCCATTGAATCCAGTTCATTCCTATTGGAATGCAACTTTGTCATGCGTCTACTGAAACACATCCATCATTATGATGTGCATCAGTTACTTGCGCATGCCACTTACATAAGTACAAGTTTATAACTTGAAAGATATCTAAATTTAAATATTCATTCACTGTTCTTTCATTTGAATTATGTGATCGAATTAACAGGTACTGTATTTAAAACTGTGTCAATGGAGACTTTTATTAATGACTTATCTGCCCCCTTTCATAATGTAAATTCGGTCTGTAAAAGAACAAATATGTTTAGTCTTCATAAAGTAGATTAAATTAAATGAGGTGCCGTAGTTGTTAATAAATATTGTAAATTTCCCTGTGTAGCATAAAATAAATATCACATAACCGCGCAATATCATAGTCAAACTGAAATATGTGAATAGCTCTTAGTAGCAACTTTCAAGATTGTCATTGTATTCATGGAAAGCTTGTGCTCAATTGAATAATAGATGTGTACTCAAAGAAAATTCAATATGAAAAGAAAATGAATAAAAATGGGTGTCTATATAGTGTCTATAGAGAAAAAAGTAAATATCTTGCAACTGGCAGATTTTTCATCAACTGATAGCCAATCTTTAGAAATATATTACTTGTTTTAACCATAGGATATCTGTTGTTGATGGTATAATTGCAGCACCCAGCTCTCAATAAAATTAACAAATAACATGGTAAATTCTTATTTACTTTTTAGTTAATATTTAAAAGCAGAGCATTTTGTAGGCACTTTTTGTGACAATAAATGGTTTTCAAATTCACAGGTTCTCAGAGCACACTGCCATGTGCCTATGGTAAACAAGTCCAGTAAATTGTTACTTTATTGAGATTTAAAGCATATTGAGCAATTGAATGAAACTTAGGATGTACTACGATCTAAAGACTTGTTACCTTTTATTATGTATTGTATCACTAAGTAATGGATGAAAACATGATTGATTAATTGAGATAAACTTAAAATTGACGTTCCATGATTATGCTTGTATTTTAAGAAGCTCTAAAATTATTAACATACTAATACATATTTTACAAGGCAACATATGAGTAAGTCAAACTTTATGATATGGTCATTTTTGAAAAGACTAAATGATATTGCCTGGTTATTCTAAACTTTACATGAAAGGAGAATTAGCGATGCTTAAGAAATGTGTTGCAAGTTATTTCTTCGATTTTATTTCCATTTCCATTTAACATTTCTAAGTGTTTACGGTGTGTACCTTGGATAATTTAGGAGTTTAAAAGAAGACTGATTTTTGTCAATATGAGAAACTTTGCCTGTGGTTTTCTTTTCTTTCTTTTTTTTCAGAAATTTCAAATATGTTTATATTTTTACTTTTTTATTCATGGAATCTGTGATCATTCATGGAAACCATTGTGAGTGAATCGCAAAAAGCATAATTCCTTATTTTATTGCATATGAAATGAGTTGATTGTTTCTTGTTATTCTACATTTCCTGCAGTAATTCATGCTTTAATTTCCAATCTTTTGTCTGAATGTTGTTAATATTTATGCCAGAGACAAATTTCTTGAAAAGGTCCATTCTTGTGCCTGTACTGTTTGCAATTTCTATTTTCTTGACATTATCACCTAGGTGTGTATTTTTCTAGTCATTTTAAGACAAAAATAACAAGGAGAAATGAAAAGAAGTGATAGAAATATATATCAGTCCGTGGATAGGAAAGTTTGTGATAAATTCTACAATTTGACATATACTAAAGGGTTTTTGTGGATTGAAACTCATATTATTCTTTGCATTTTTACATATTTTTTTAAATTTCTAACTATATGAGAGTAACAAATAAATGTGATATACTTAACTTATATTATGTGTTAAATTTTCATGTTTAATGCACAAATATTTTAATTGTAACATTCGGTCAATGTATGTGTAAGTTTTATATTAATAGATGTGCTTTCTTTCATGTTTGTAGTAATAATATTTTCTTATAAATATAATTCCTATATTTGGAAGTACCTTTTATTTGTATTAAACTGGTAAAAAGCATTTAAATATTTATAGCCACAATGAAACACATATTTCAAGAACATATGAAATTCTTTAAATTCTGCTATTAAAGTTGTACATTCCTGCTCAACATCCCAAATAATTCCTTACAATAAGCAGAAGATTTAAATTAAGTTATGAATCATTCATTGAGAAAAGGCAGAGATGAAACATCATAACGTTCCAAACTCTATGAAGATTATTAATTTCAGTTGAAATAAAGTTTTGGGGGTAAAAAACGGCTTTTATTTGTGAAAATAAGGATGTTTGGTATCAATTAAGTTTTTGAAGGAACGTTCAATTAACGTTAACTTTTAGTAGTTTTCGCACAATGTTGCGAGCAATATGTGCAATTTAAAAAAATAACAAAAACAAAATTTTCTCGAAAACATTTCCAATTTTTTTCTTTAAATTATTGGTAGAGATACTAAATGTACTCTTTAATAATAATAATAATAATAATAATAATAATAATATTTATTGAGTCACATATACAATTACAATTGTGTTTGACGAGTCAATATGATATCTTGTCTGGAGGGAGCAAAGTTACATTACTGTTCAGGAGCAAAATAAGGGGCCATCTCAGCATTTGCTCAAGGGACCAGGGAAACCGAACAAAACCTGATCAAGATTGGGTCATTGGCTTAGGGATTATACTGCAATACTTGCTACAGATAGATTAGAATATTATACAGTAGATATTTATTTTTAGTAGCAGATAATTTATCATTTCAAGATGTTATTGTCATTTTAATGCTACTACTTATAATATTAATATTCATAATAATAATGATACTCCTTCTAAGACTAAAGAGACATCTCCAATTTTCAATGAGACAGTTTGGATTTAAAGGAACTCTCGACAATGGACGCGTTCTACAGAAGCAGTGCACCATGCAGAAACAGCAAAAAGTGTAACGTATTAGCCAGCGTGCCTCATGGCATCTATTTGGGAGACGCTTGGCAGCGGATAGTCTCGCCACAGGAAGAGGGTTTTTCCGTAAAGGGAAACGCGGAGACGGGAGACACAAGGTCTTGAGTGTCTTCCGGCTTATAGAAGCTTTCTCACTGTAACAAGCGAGGGGTGGCGTGAAGTAGTAAGGCACTGTGGCTTCGCCTATATAACTGAGTGTGACAGAGCCAGTAGGTAGGTTCTGGAGACGGTGGGAGGACACTCGTGCGTGTGCACAAAACTTGGCGCCAAGACGGTGCTATGAGGAGCCAGGCTTGCGAGGCTGGAGTTCATAGTTGACGAAGCCTGCGACTTTTGTCCTTGGTGACTGGGTCACGGGGAGCGATGCTGTGTGGTGGCTCCGAGGTGAAGATGGTTGAGTGCCACGATTCACGCCGATTCTACACGATAGATCGCTCCTGCGACTGCGAGGCAAACCAGCCGTTGTGCGCAGAAGAACGGACTTTGTAGCAGTGGTAACCTCGGTCAGCGGAAGCTAGGCCTTTGTGCGCGCTTTCAAATTGGGAGTTGGGGCGAATGCCACACATTCAGAAACACATCTTCACTCGGCGTTTTGCATCGGTCACCGCGATCCAGGAGATAGTAGGTTAGAACGGGAATGAAAAACTATCCTGAAATACAGGAGATACTGAAAAGGAATACAGAAGGCTAGGGCGTTAAGCTAGATGAAGGTAAGGTGTAATATATTCTGGTGCTTTTTGTTTTCTTGTTAATACAATATAAATTGTGTTATTGACGAAGAGCTACCGTGTGCGTTGTGGTCGCTGTGAGTAATCCAGTTAACGTCAACAGTACGATAGACATTAGATTGTGAGCGGTATCGATACACGGGGAGAAGGATAGGCCCACCAACTAATAGACATAATTGGTGGCAGCGGTATATCAACTACTCGAAGAAGTAGATAGTGCAAATTAACTAAAGGCATAATTGGTGGTAACGTGGGTGGGCAGGCGTGGGCGGAGTGTCGAGGTACAGACATAATTCGTACTACCCGAGCAACTGAGCGAGAATCAGAGAGCATGCGCCCGAAGCCATCATACACGCAGAAGGACGAAGAAGAAGGAGGAACGTCTCGAGTCAAGAAGTTTGACAGAATCACAAATCAGGCAAGGAATCGCGTAAGTTCAGTTATCTGGAAATCTGGTTTAAGCTCATAAGTTTTTTAATTATGGCTTCTTACGAGATTCGGAAAGAGAGTGTGTATGTGCAGACGTGCACAGGGAAGAAAGTCACAGGTGGAGAATACTTTAGTGTGTTAAGAAAAGTTGATAGAAGGAACAGATTACGAGGAGGAATTTGTGAAAAGCGATAGTGAGGCCCATAGGATCAAAAGTAGACGATGAGAAGGCGAACGCGGAATTAGAAAAGAACAAAGAGAAGGCGGAAGCGAATTCGAGAGAGAAAGAGCCGAATAAAACGGGAGGCCGAACGGAAAAGAGCCGAACGCGAATTACGAGAGGAAAGGGCCGAACGTGAATTGAAGGAAAGAACGCGCGTTCAATTAGAAAACAACTCAGGATAGAACAGGGGACCAGGCCGAACTAGAGCTAGTCCGCAGCCTGAATACGAGTGTAAGTTCAGTTCCGATTAAATCAGGTTAATGAGTCGTGTTTTAAAAGGCGAAAAAGAAAGACATAGAGCGATTATCGAGTGTGTTTCGAAAGTCTAGGCGAACATTTAGAAATTCGCGGAAGAAGATGGGTGGCAAATCTTAATTGGGACTGCTCCCACATCAGATATAAAATGCGTAGCTTATGTCTATGCCGTCTGTGAGCGTCATGGTAATATCCAACACAGCGAGCAGCACGAAGACATCAGAGCTTTATCGTATAACGAAATATATGTATTAACAAGAAAACAAACAAATATATAACCTTAATAAGTCTAACTTAAACCCAGCTAACTGAGATAGAAGACTTATCTCCCTATCGCGGGAGCATCCAAAACCCGCAGTGAAGGATGGTTTTGATTGTGGCATTCGCCATCGTCTCCTTGAACGCGCAACAGTAGCTTCGCGAGATTGATCCGGATGGCCGCTGGGACAAACAAGGTCATTGTGGCGACCAACAGGCTGGTGTTTCACCGTCGATCGCAGGAGCGATCTATCTCGATATGAAGAAGTCGGCGTGTCGTGCAACCAACATCTTCACCTCGGAGAAGAAGCACTACAGACTAGCATGCTCCCGTGACCGCGTACCGCAAGGAACCTAAGAAGCGAGGCTTCGTCCTATTGACTCCTCAGCCTCGCGGAGCGTGTATCGCATATCTACGTCTAGGCGCCAAGATTTGTGCAAGCGCGCACGAGGTTCCCACGTCTCCAGAACTCCTACTGGCTCTGTACACTCATTTTATAGGCGAGGCCTGCAACGGACCTACTATCGTCACGCCACCTCCTTGTTTAACAGTGGAAAAGCTTCTATACGGAAGCCCAACAGCCTGGTGTCCCGTTCCGGCGTTCTTCTTTACGGCTACCTTTCCTGTGGGAGACTAATACCGTCCAAGCGTCCCAAATAGATGCATGAGGCATGCGGCTGGCTAATAGTTACAAAGGAATGAAGAAATTTTTGTGCTTGGTCTTTGCGATTGACATAAAAAAATGCCCTTATAATTCTGCAGCTGGAAGATAATTATGACAGCCTCACTGCTAGGAATCTGATACGTTGCGAGGATCCGGAGACTCACCTCAGTGAGAGATAAATAATGCTACACTAGCGGTATGGATATGAAGGAGACATACGTGCGTGCCACAGGAACCAAATTGGGAGCTGCTTCCTGTGGATATCTTGAGAAGACCTGCTGAATTATCGAGAGTCCTAAGAACTCAGTCTCATAGGCTACACACATACATAGCACCGCAGATACACTATACATGCATGCAACGTGGAACTACGGGAGGAATTTGGAAGACCAATGATAAATACACTACGCGTTACGAGAGAATGGTTGCACCAAAAGAACTCAGAGGTGCGGCAGACGGAGAGCCGGTTTGTTATCCAAACGGCAGAGCAATTCCGCGCCGCGGTGGTCCCGATCTGCGGGGAGTGAATCTTGAATGACCAGGATGTACATAACCTGGGGATGAAAATGTGATTCCACGACTAGAGCTTCGGACCTCAATTAAAAAAATCAGCAGGAAAAGCTGCAAAGACTGTCAGATTCTCTCAACTAAAGCTAATCTCGGAGTTCTCAGTGAAAGCAAAAGGAGGTTATGATATCTGCCGTATGTGACACTCAATGCTGGTATGCCGCCCATTGTGGGTCGGAGATGCGCAACCAAAGAGTCTTACGACGAAATTCACACAGATTCGAGAAAGGATGGCTCCTAAGGTTATCCGGAATCGCACGGTTGTCCTACAGTGTCAGCTATTATGGATACAGGTCCCCAGTGGACCTTCAGCCCAGGAAAGGAGGATTAAGGTACGAGGAAGAACAGCATCAAACACAATCTTATGGAATTAGACAATCAAAGCGGAATTGAGAACATCTGCCAAGTGCAAACCGATGGACTGAGTGATAATGTAGAGGACATCACTTGCTCGTCCAACATTCCAAGGATGGATAGCTATGATCCAGGCACATGGATTTCTTACACTTGACGCAAGCCTACTCAGGCATGGGATATTCAGCATAATTATCAGGAATTAATTGCTTGAAGCGAGATGCTGCATATATTCGTATATGAAACGACGACGCTATGCACGCCATTTATAGTTGCAAAGCTTGGGAGGAAGAAAGAAAGACTGCTACACTAAATTGCGACGGGAATAAACGCCTGCAAACACAGCTCAGACTATGCTGCAATCCAGAGATAACTGGAAAACGGTGCGACCATCTGAAGAGGAAAGCTCATGCTCTCAGCCAATCTTCTGCGTGAAGTAATGTCTCAACATTATTTTAATGCAACAAACCGCTTGCCAAACAATGGCAGCATTGACTGAAGGACCCGAAAGCAAGGAGGAGAAGAAGGGGCCCCACAAGGAACCGACTGCCGAAGAAGAAGACGACGCTTCGAAGAGCCCCGGGGACAGCGCTCAGCGCTGGTGGACGCGCGCTATGTTCCAGATTAGTATTAAATACAAATTTAGATAGTTATTTCAATTTGAGTTATAATAGCTATTGTAAATTCCTTTGCTTCCATTATAGTGACCAATTGGATAAAGAGCACTATGAAACGCATAAATTATGTTCTATTCTTGCACCTCATTCATGTTGTCACATGTAGTGCAAAACATTTCACTTTCTCTCAGCATTTGTAATATCAAAAGAACTGAGAAGTTGAAGAAATTGAAGAAATCATTAATGTGATTATTATCTTCAGTATATTAAAGTAAGGCTGAGTGTAAAATCTTTAAAATTGATTAAGATCTCAAGTCAACCCCAGAGGTCACATAGTCATCCAATTTTACCCTTGCAATATTTGTATTGGTTTGTTACGCCAGCAAATGTCTCCTCAGTCTTGTATTAAGAGTTCAGGCAGTAGGGGTCAGATTAGATTCACGTAAAATTTGCTGTGTATTTTAACTTCTCTGATCAGTAATATGGATGTTCTGTAAATATTCATGGATTATTTTGGTTCATGCAATACACATGACTATTGCAACGTAAGTAAATGGTGTGCTGAAGTTGTACTAGTCATTTTCTTTGGTCAATTTGATGTTTGTACTTAAGTATTTTAAATGTTCCATTGAATCCAGTCATTCCTATTGGAATGCACTTTTGTCATGCTCATACGAAAACCATCCATAATTAATGTGCATCAGCGTTACTTGCGCATGCCCTTACAATAGAGTCAGAGTATACACTTGAAAGATATCTAAATTTAAAATATTCAATTCACGTTCTTTCATTGAATTATGTGATCGAGATTAACAGGTACTGTATTTAAAACTGTGTCAATGGAGACGTTTTGATTAAGTGATATGCCCTTTCATATGTATAAATTCGGCCTGGTATAAGAACAAATAGTGTTTAGCTTCAATAAAGTAGATAAATTAAATGAGGTGCCGTAGTTGGTTATTAAATATTGTAAATTTCCTGTGAGCATAAATAATACACATGAACACGCAGCATATCATAGTCAAACTGAACACTATGAATAGCTCTTATAGCAACTTTCAAGATTGTCTTGTATTCATGAAAGCTTGCTGCTGCATTGAATATAATCAGATGTGCTACTCAAAGAAAAGTTCAATATGAACGAAGAAAAATGAATAAAAATGGGTGTCTAATAATGTGTCTTATAGAGAAATAAGTAAAATATTTTGAACTGAGCAATTTCTTTCACATCAACTGAATAGCCAATCTTAGGAATATATTGACTAGTTTTAACCATAGATAGTCTTTTTTGATGGTATATCATATCTGCAGCACACAGTCTCTCAATAAAATTAAAAATAACTGGTTAAAGATCTTATTTACTTTTTTAGTTAATTTTAAAACAGACATTTGTTAGGCACTCTTTTGTTGACAATAATGGTTTCAAATTCAACAGTCAGCAACACTGCCATGTGCCTATGGTAAACAAGTCCAGTAAATTGTTACTTATTGAGATTTAAAGCCAATTGAGCAATTGAATGAATACTAGGATGTACTACGATCTAAAGCTTGTTACCCTTTTTATGTATTGTACGACTAATAATGGATGAAAACTGTGTGATAATTGAGATAACTTAAAGGACGTTACCATGCTTATGCTTGATTTTAAGAGCACTAAAATTATTACATACTAATGACTGTTTACAGGCCACTATAACGAGAGTCAGAATTTATGATATGGTCATCTTTTGAAAAGCTAAAGGATATTGCTGGTTATTCTAACTTTACATGAAAGGAGAATTACGATGCTAAGAAATGTGTTGCAAGTTATTTTCTTCGATTTTATTCCATTCACATTTAACATTTCTAAGTGTTCAGGTGTGTACACTTGGTAATTTAGGTAGTTTAGAAAGAAGACTGAGAATTTGGTCAATGATGGAACTTTGCTGTGTTTTCTTTCTTCTGTCTTTTTCTAGTAAACGATTTCAAATAATGTTTATATTTTTACTTTTTATTCATGGATATCTGTGATCAATGTCATGGAAGACCAATTGTGAGTGAATCGCATAAAGGCATATTCCTTATTTTATTAGCATATGAAGTCGAGTTGATCGTCTGCATTGTTAATTACTAATCATTCCTGCGTAATCTCATGCTTTCATTTCCAATCTTTTGTCTTGAGAGTATGTTTGAATAGTTTATGCAGAGACCAAGAAAATTTTCTGTGAAAAGGTCAAGTTCTTGTGCCTGTACTGATTTGCAATTTACTATTTTTCTACATATCAACTAGGGGTGTATTTTTCTAGTCATTTGTAAGACAATAAATAACGCTAAGGAGAGCAGAGTGAAAAGAAGTATAGGAATAAATACATTGAGCATCCGAGTGGATAGGAAAGTTTGGTGATAAAGTTCTAAAATTTTGACATATACTAAATTGGTTTTGTGGATTGAAACTCATACTTATCTTTGCATTTTTAACATTATTTTATAATATAAGTCTTCGTAATGTATGAGAGTAACAAATAAATGGTGATATACTTAACTTATATTTATGTGTTAAAATTTTTCATTGTGATTAAGTGCACAAATAACTCTTTGAATTGTAAAGCATTCGTCATGTATGTGTAAGTTTTGTATCATAGATGTGCTTTCTTCAGTTTGAGTAATGAATATTTCTTAATAAAATATAATTCTATAATTTCGAACAGTACCTTGATATATTTTATAAACTGGTAAAAAACATTCTAAATAATTCTATTAGCCACAATGGTAAACACATAATTCAGAGATACAAATGAAATTTCTTATTAAATTCTGCTATTAAAGTTGTACATTCCTTCCATCCGCTCAAATAATTCCTTACAATAAGCAGAAGATTAAATTAAGTATATGAAATCATTATTGAAAAAGGCAGAGTAAACATCATAACGTTTACCAACTCGTGAGATAGAGTATTATTAATTTCAGTGAGAATGTGAAAGTTTTGGGGGTAAAAACGGCTTTATTTGAATGAAAAGTAAGGATATTTGGTATCAATTTAATAGTTTGAAGGAACGTTTAGCTTTAGTTAGTTTTGCAAATGTTGCGAGCAATGTGTGCAATTTAAAAAAATAAAAAAACTAAATTTTCATCTGAGAAACATTTTACCAGATTTTTTTCTTTAAACTGATTGTAGAGTAGACGTGGAAGATGTTCACCTCTTTAATAATAATAATATAATAATAATATAAAATATAATATAATAATAGTAATACTAATTTATTGAGTCACATATACAATTACATGTGTAGTTTTAGGAGCGAGATCGAATATTGATGATCAATGTTCTGTGAGGGTAGCAAAGTATACATGAACTGGTTCAGAGCAAATAAGGTCATCTCAGCATTTGCTCAAAGGGACCAGGGGAAACCGAACAAAAATGATCAAGATTGTGAAGGTCAATTGGCTTTTAGAATTAGTACTGGCAATACTTTGCTAAGATGAATTGAATTATAACAGTAGATATTTATTTTAGTAGCAGATAATCTTTAATTCATTTCAATGCATTTGTTAATTAGTCATTTTAAATGCTACTATTATAATATATTAAATATTAACATGAATAATATGATAACTCCTTTCTAAGACTAAAAGTAGACGATCTCCACAATTTCAATGAGAAGTTTTTGGATTTAAAGGAACTCTACGACAATTGGACCGTTCTACAGAAGTCAGTGCACATGACAAGGAAACAGCAAAAGTGTAACGGTAAATTCAGCACAGACGTGCCTCATGGCATCTATTTGGGAGACGCTTGGAGCGGATTAGTCCGCCACATGGAAGAGGGTTTCCGTAAAGGGAAATCGCGGAGGACGGGAGTGACACAAGGTCTTCGAGTGTCTTACCGGCTTAGGTAGAAGCTTTCTTCCACTGTAACAAGCGAGGGGTGGCGTGAAGTAGTAAGGTCACTGTGGCTTCGCCTATATACACTGAGTGTGACATGAGCCCAGTAGGTAGGTTCTGGAGACGGTGGGAGGACTACTCGTGCGTGTGCACAAACTGGCGCCAAGACGGTGCCTATGAAGGAGCCAGGCTTGCGAGGCCTGGAGTGTCATAGTTGGAGAAGCTGCGTACTTTTTGTCCTTCTAGAAGTGAGCTGGGTCACGGAGGAAGCGATGCTGATGTGGGGCTCCGAGGTGAAGATGGTTGAGTGCACGATTCAACGCCGATTCTACACGATATGATCGCTTCCCGCGACTGCGAGGCAATGACCAGCCGTTGATGACAGCAGAAGAACGAGACGTTTGTAGCAGTGGTAACCTCGGTCAGGCGGGAACAGGCCCTTTGATGCGCGCTTTCAAATGGGAGTTGGGGCGAATGCCACCATCGAATACACATCTCTCACGTCGGGTTTTGCATCGGTCACCCGCGAATCCAGGAGGATAGTAGGTTAGAACGGGAATGAAAAACTATCCTGAAATACAGGAGATACTGAAAAGGAATACAGAAGGCTAGGGCGTTAAGCTAGATGAAGGTAAGGTGTAATATATTCTGGTGCTTTTTGTTTTCTTGTTAATACAATATAAATTGTGTTATTGACGAAGAGCTACCGTGTGCGTTGTGGTCGCTGTGAGTAATCCAGTTAACGTCAACAGTACGATAGACATTAGATTGTGAGCGGTATCGATACACGGGGAGAAGGATAGGCCCACCAACTAATAGACATAATTGGTGGCAGCGGTATATCAACTACTCGAAGAAGTAGATAGTGCAAATTAACTAAAGGCATAATTGGTGGTAACGTGGGTGGGCAGGCGTGGGCGGAGTGTCGAGGTACAGACATAATTCGTACTACCCGAGCAACTGAGCGAGAATCAGAGAGCATGCGCCCGAAGCCATCATACACGCAGAAGGACGAAGAAGAAGGAGGAACGTCTCGAGTCAAGAAGTTTGACAGAATCACAAATCAGGCAAGGAATCGCGTAAGTTCAGTTATCTGGAAATCTGGTTTAAGCTCATAAGTTTTTTAATTATGGCTTCTTACGAGATTCGGAAAGAGAGTGTGTATGTGCAGACGTGCACAGGGAAGAAAGTCACAGGTGGAGAATACTTTAGTGTGTTAAGAAAAGTTGATAGAAGGAACAGATTACGAGGAGGAATTTGTGAAAAGCGATAGTGAGGCCCATAGGATCAAAAGTAGACGATGAGAAGGCGAACGCGGAATTAGAAAAGAACAAAGAGAAGGCGGAAGCGAATTCGAGAGAGAAAGAGCCGAATAAAACGGGAGGCCGAACGGAAAAGAGCCGAACGCGAATTACGAGAGGAAAGGGCCGAACGTGAATTGAAGGAAAGAACGCGCGTTCAATTAGAAAACAACTCAGGATAGAACAGGGGACCAGGCCGAACTAGAGCTAGTCCGCAGCCTGAATACGAGTGTAAGTTCAGTTCCGATTAAATCAGGTTAATGAGTCGTGTTTTAAAAGGCGAAAAAGAAAGACATAGAGCGATTATCGAGTGTGTTTCGAAAGTCTAGGCGAACATTTAGAAATTCGCGGAAGAAGATGGGTGGCAAATCTTAATTGGGACTGCTCCCACATCAGATATAAAATGCGTAGCTTATGTCTATGCCGTCTGTGAGCGTCATGGTAATATCCAACACAGCGAGCAGCACGAAGACATCAGAGCTTTATCGTATAACGAAATATATGTATTAACAAGAAAACAAACAAATATATAACCTTAATAAGTCTAACTTAAACCCAGCTAACTGAGATAGAAGACTTATCTCCCTATCGCGGGAGCATCCAAAACCCGCAGTGAAGGATGGTTTTGATTGTGGCATTCGCCATCGTCTCCTTGAACGCGCAACAGTAGCTTCGCGAGATTGATCCGGATGGCCGCTGGGACAAACAAGGTCATTGTGGCGACCAACAGGCTGGTGTTTCACCGTCGATCGCAGGAGCGATCTATCTCGATATGAAGAAGTCGGCGTGTCGTGCAACCAACATCTTCACCTCGGAGAAGAAGCACTACAGACTAGCATGCTCCCGTGACCGCGTACCGCAAGGAACCTAAGAAGCGAGGCTTCGTCCTATTGACTCCTCAGCCTCGCGGAGCGTGTATCGCATATCTACGTCTAGGCGCCAAGATTTGTGCAAGCGCGCACGAGGTTCCCACGTCTCCAGAACTCCTACTGGCTCTGTACACTCATTTTATAGGCGAGGCCTGCAACGGACCTACTATCGTCACGCCACCTCCTTGTTTAACAGTGGAAAAGCTTCTATACGGAAGCCCAACAGCCTGGTGTCCCGTTCCGGCGTTCTTCTTTACGGCTACCTTTCCTGTGGGAGACTAATACCGTCCAAGCGTCCCAAATAGATGCATGAGGCATGCGGCTGGCTAATAGTTACAAAGGAATGAAGAAATTTTTGTGCTTGGTCTTTGCGATTGACATAAAAAAATGCCCTTATAATTCTGCAGCTGGAAGATAATTATGACAGCCTCACTGCTAGGAATCTGATACGTTGCGAGGATCCGGAGACTCACCTCAGTGAGAGATAAATAATGCTACACTAGCGGTATGGATATGAAGGAGACATACGTGCGTGCCACAGGAACCAAATTGGGAGCTGCTTCCTGTGGATATCTTGAGAAGACCTGCTGAATTATCGAGAGTCCTAAGAACTCAGTCTCATAGGCTACACACATACATAGCACCGCAGATACACTATACATGCATGCAACGTGGAACTACGGGAGGAATTTGGAAGACCAATGATAAATACACTACGCGTTACGAGAGAATGGTTGCACCAAAAGAACTCAGAGGTGCGGCAGACGGAGAGCCGGTTTGTTATCCAAACGGCAGAGCAATTCCGCGCCGCGGTGGTCCCGATCTGCGGGGAGTGAATCTTGAATGACCAGGATGTACATAACCTGGGGATGAAAATGTGATTCCACGACTAGAGCTTCGGACCTCAATTAAAAAAATCAGCAGGAAAAGCTGCAAAGACTGTCAGATTCTCTCAACTAAAGCTAATCTCGGAGTTCTCAGTGAAAGCAAAAGGAGGTTATGATATCTGCCGTATGTGACACTCAATGCTGGTATGCCGCCCATTGTGGGTCGGAGATGCGCAACCAAAGAGTCTTACGACGAAATTCACACAGATTCGAGAAAGGATGGCTCCTAAGGTTATCCGGAATCGCACGGTTGTCCTACAGTGTCAGCTATTATGGATACAGGTCCCCAGTGGACCTTCAGCCCAGGAAAGGAGGATTAAGGTACGAGGAAGAACAGCATCAAACACAATCTTATGGAATTAGACAATCAAAGCGGAATTGAGAACATCTGCCAAGTGCAAACCGATGGACTGAGTGATAATGTAGAGGACATCACTTGCTCGTCCAACATTCCAAGGATGGATAGCTATGATCCAGGCACATGGATTTCTTACACTTGACGCAAGCCTACTCAGGCATGGGATATTCAGCATAATTATCAGGAATTAATTGCTTGAAGCGAGATGCTGCATATATTCGTATATGAAACGACGACGCAGCTAGACACGCATTTATAGTTGCAAAGCTTGAGAGGAATGAAGAAAGACTGACTAAACTAGAGTTGCGACGGATAAACGCCTGCAAACACAGCTTCAAGACTATTGCCTGCATCCAGAGATTACTGGAAAACGGTGAGACCATACTGATAGAGGAAGCACTGCAATGTCAATCAGCCAATTCTATCTGCGTGGAAGTAATGTCTACATTATATTAATGGCAACAACCGTTGCTCAGAACAATGGCAAAGCAGAATTGAACTGAAGAACAACCGGAAAGCAAGGAAGGAGAAGAACGCGCGGCCCGAAGGAGCCGACTGCCGAAGAAGGAAGACGGACGGCTTCGAAGAGCCCGGGGACAGGGCTCAGCGCTGGTGGACTCGCGCGCCTTCCGCCCGCGCCGCGCCCCGCCCGCGGCGCCCACGCCCTCTTGGCTGCGAATGATGTTCTATGCTCGCTTCCCGATGGCGCAGAGATAGAGGGGAGAGGGGAGGACTGATAGTGCGATGGGACACTTTCTTTATGAATTGATTAGACAGAAAATTAATATGA
>BOPP01000304.1:568985-570745 GCA_017312745.1 Gryllus bimaculatus | reverse complement strand
ATTGCCAGAAAATGTATATAGAGTAGATCACATATCACGAAATGCAATTCATATAACGTGCTTTTATTAATTAAAAATGAAGTTCATTAAGATTAAATATTAATGATATAATCAGTGCAATTTTTATTGTTTTATTTATATATAAATTAAATGTGTATGAACTGTATTTGAATAAAATAAAAATCCAATGCTGTTTATTTTTCGTAGTTAATAAATTCCATTATAGATTCGATATGGTTTTCTGAGCGAGAACTCAGTAGAGATCACGTGATTCCTCGGCCAGTGGTATCACTCTGTGTGGTCTGTCACAATTGTGGGCATTGATGCACGATACGGAAACGATATTAATTTTGTGGCGTTTCAGCAAAATTTTTACATCATATGAAGGGGTGTCACGTTTTTTTTCTTCCAATCCCCCCTTTTCAGAGATATATCCCATTATTTTCTCCAAAAGACCAAGCTCGCGCTTATGTTTAAAGATGTTCTGCGCAAATACCGTTTCTTTTAGAAAAATGAAATAGCTCTTAAATTGAACTTAAAGAGATCTACTTTCGTATTATGTAAAAATAATGTTTGTAAGCATATTATTTAAATATTTTAAATATAATTTAATTTTTAAACTTCAAATTTTTACAATATATCAACATTTAAAAAATTGTAAAAAGCTCGTGTATTTCTACACTAATGTTTGAAAAGTAATAATGTAGATATATCAGTCATAACTGTAGAAACATAGACGTAGAAGAAACTTCGAGGCAGTAAATACGTGAGGACTATATCATGTTCTACAGCGGCGTGCAACATTCACAACGTACCAGTAAAGGTGTAGCAATTTCAGTAAATAAATTATGAGAAAGTCAAATAAATAGTTTCAAATACATCTCAGACAGGACCATAACTGTACGTCTGAGACAGAGAGGAAATCTTACAGTAGTCCGAGTATATGCTCCCGAAGATTGCTAACTCGAAGAATCTGAAAACGTTATAGAAAACTCCAGAAAGTAGTGGAAAAGTACTGTCAAAGCGACCAACTGGTGGTGGCGGCTGGAGACTTCAATGCGAGAGTTGGTAATAAGCAGATTGCTAATTGTGTGATCACTACGGGGAAGATACAATCAATAAAAATGAACATTTTCTCAGAGATTTTGTCAGCTTCAATAAATTAAAAATTCAGAACACTTTTTTTCAGAAAGAAGGATATCCACAAGCTTTCTTGATCATCAAGGGGATTAAGATCAATTATTGATTATATTATGTAACAAATGAAGATTTGCCTGGTCAGGTAACTGATGTTAGAGTGTATAGAGGTGATGATATTGGCTCTGAAACACTGAAAATTATAGCTGATTGCTTAATAGGCGAAGATCAGATGGGATTTAGAAAGGGTCGCGGCACAATAGATGTCATACTCATATTTACTATTGACCGGATCGTAGAAAAATAACGTGGATTTAACTTGGATAATCAGATGGCATTTATTGATTTTGAAAAAGCTTTCGACATCATAGATAGGGTAAAGTAGTGGAGCTCACTTTTTAGAAGAGGTTTACCTTTCTAAAATCTTATTAAAGCTATCAAAAGCCTGTTATTGATATTGGCAAAAGGTTGACATAAGAAATTAAAACACATAAAGGTGTTAGACAGGGATGTTGTATTCCCCCAAAATGTTTATTATTATATTACTTGACGACATATTTCACAAATGGAGAGAAACTTTCAACTCGGGAATTCAACTAAACCCTGTCCAAATGAAACTGAAC
>BOPP01000304.1:553985-563985 GCA_017312745.1 Gryllus bimaculatus | reverse complement strand
GTATGTTACTTCATTGTTACAAGAAATTTAAAGAAAAAAATGGCAGCCGTTTTTAGGACAGTTTTGAAAATGTCCGTAGGGCTCCATGTGAAGTACCTCGAAATTTTGAAGATTGTTTTTCAAACTCTCAAAGTTTTGACTCATCAGGTAGACAGGGGTTTCTTCGATTTGGAAAATATCCTACTCATTGTTTAGGCGCTAGTAGTGTTCAGGCACCAGACGGGCGGACGTTTTGAAAAAAAAACAAACACTTTTTGGAAATCAGGGGGCCCCGAAAGTGTATTTCGGTTGAAATCTGGAATTCGCTTTCCCACAGCATTACATAATTTTCCCTATTCTACGTATATTACTCCGTATATACATACGTATACGGGAATGTAAAAATTTAATTCAAAAAGACCTATTATTATTTATATTGGGGCGGCACAAAGATCGAGGTCTTTTTTGAAATATAAAATTATAAGCAGTTCTTGCTAAATAATTTATCATTATTACGTAATATTAGGAAACGCGTAGTGTTAAGGGGTGGAGCTCGCTGTTCCGTGGGTAGAGCGGGCCCCTTTCCCTCACCTCCCTCCGGCCTACGGAGACATTCGAGGCCCGAGCTAATTGCTGCAACCGCCGCTACCTCAGTTTATGTGCCGATGCCCGGACCTACTTCCTTTGTCCCTTCTCACCCCCCTCGACCCTTCACGACGCTCCGAACGGGCGTGCATGGCGTTTCGCAAATGGAAATCTCCAACTGCTATGGACGAGAATTATGTCATGGAGCCCCCCTGCGTCGTCCTCAGCACTCGGCTGTAGAAGCTTGCGTTAGCATTTTCGGAGCGACAGAGAGGGCACTAGGAAAATTTCCACCCTTGAGCACTCGAGACGCCGGCAGTGATTGGCCAAGAAAACGTTAATGCGCAATTGGTTTTGTCCATTCTCAACGCGTAATCTAAAGGGCAAGGAGAGCGAGGGACTAGACGCTTAGAGGCGGAAAGCAAGGATGAGGAGATATGAAGCGACAGCGACAGCAAGGCACCGCGGAGAAAAAAAGAGTTCGTTCGCAGTGTGGTGGTGCTATTCGGGACTTGTGATTTTTGTGACCGAATAAGACATGGACACGATAAAGTCGGGTCGCGAGGGGCGTGAGTCGCAATTAGATACGTACTTGTTATAATTTTGATAGCCAGGCGTGTGGCCTAATGCCATCATAAAGCTATTATCGTTATTCTCGAAACGAAGATTTGTGGGACGCTGTTTTGTGGGTGTCGTCGCTGGGACTCTGTCGAAAGGCCCCCCTTGGCCTCGTGACCGTCAGGGAAGCCACAGAGCCCGGACCGGCCTTCCCCAGTGGAAAACAGCTGATGGGTCAATGAACCCCGCCGCCGACACCGCACTACACCACCACCTTCAAAATACAGGATAAAGCACATCTTTTATAACATAAATTTGAAGATCCGCGAAAAGAAATCCTCTCTCTCTCTCTCTCTCTCTCTCTCTCTCTCATCAGTCTTGGTCTGGGAACTCGTAGCGAGCGATGTGTCCCCTTGGGGATCGCTCTCTCTTCCAGTAAAGAGATAATGGGCTGCGACCTGCAGGCTACCGGCGCCGCAGGCATACACAAGGCGTGGGCGGCTGGGCCGCCCGCGTGGCGTGCGTGCTGAGAAGGGGTTAGCGTTCCTGCTCCCTCTGGACGCCTTTTGCGTTGCTTATTATAGCAACATAAATTAATTATTGTGGCGTCCGAAATGATCTGGCCCGGTGTCACGCGACGCGGCGCACCAGTAGATGTTTCGTGGAGGTTGCGTCGAAGTGTTGGCGTAGGTGGTCTGCGCGATGAACTGGCGCGTCTTCGAACAGAGTTCCTGAAGGTAACGGCGAAGCTGCCTGCAACCTCAAAAGGAGCTGCAAAAATCTGAGGGTAGCCACAAGAGTGCCTGAGTGGAGAGGGCGTTTCGCAACGGAGACGTGACCGCAAGCTGGCCACATCAGACCGGCGAACGAGGTGACGGCGCCGGCCCCCGGCCAGCCGCGCCGGCCCCGGCGGTCTTCTACGGTTCGACGAAGGCAACAAAATCATGTGCATCATCTGTGAAGGGCCTAGCGGCAATGAAAACTTCGAGAAGAGACGATCGCAAGAAGTGTGTTGTGTTCGGTGACTCCATAGTGGGCGACACGTGGGTCACGAAAACCTAAGGTCAAGTGCTTCCCCACGGAATCCGCGTGGAGCAACTGAAAGCACAGATCGAAGGTGAGCCCGCGGAAACTGTATCATTCACGGAGGGCTGCAAATAATTTACGGGGATGTCGCTCGTTTGACGCACCTGCACGGGCGAGATCTATGATCTTGGGTCGCAGCGAAAAAGCCGGCTTTCGCATCCGCCGCCCATAGTGCTTAGTGGTGTAATTCGCCGCCGGGAATGTTGGTCCTCGTAAAGTCGCTTAGGGTGCATGCGCGACATGGGACTATGTGGCAAAAGCCGGCCCAGGTTCATCTTTGTGGATCCGGAACGGTGGATTCTCGGGAGAGCGCCTAGGCGGGACGGCGTCCACCTCAACCGGAGGGGCGTCGGGCTCTCAGTGGCCTCTAACACCAGAGTAGCTGAGTTCTGCGCGCGCCGCTCCTGTCCAACCCGTTGACGCTGTGAATGCCCGCCCGATCTTGCAAGCGCTACGGTCGAATCGCGGGCGCTGTGGCGATAGGAGCGCGAAGCTGAGGTCTCGCACTGGTGACGGAAGAACTCAGCGGAGAAGTGTGACGGGCGGAGCGGCGGCGACGAAATTATTCAGGTGAGGAATGGCTTTCTAAGATTGTTGCAGGTAACTGTCGAAGTATAGTTAATAAAACCATTGAGTTTTGAACCTAGTTTGATTCGTGCGATGCGCGATATAGTGGATAGGGACAGAATCGTGGGTTATCAGATGATGTAGCTAATTCCTGAAATCTTACGCTACGGCTATATATTATAATCGAAGAAGATAGAAAAACAAGAGGCGGTGGAGTTTTTCTCTACGTTAATATCAGCGTTATATGTTAGAAATAGTTGTTTAGTAACAACGCTGGAAATTTTTAGACTGGAATTGACGGGTTACTAGAAAAACCCCGTGGAAATTATTGCTTGTATAGGCCGCCCAAACGAATGGTTATGAATTTTAGATGAAATCGCCTGGATAGGCTGAAAACAAGAAACGGTCGGCTATTCTTCTCGCTGGCGACTTAAACCTTCCCGACGCTAACTGAAAGGAGAGGTGTGCGACAAGAAAAATCAAACGCACGTTCAATTGTCTGGTATGGGAGCAGGGATTAACGCAGGTAGTCCGACAAAACACGCGCAGGGAGCAACTTTGGACATTTTCCTGTTTATCGCCGGCAGAAATGTTCCTTTCTTGCGAAGTCCTTTCAGGGAATTAGCGACCCCAAAAGCAGTGATGGTAGAAGAGAGAGTAATTAAAGCGAACTAAGGCAAAAGGAACGATAGTCAGGCAATATAGAAAAGCGAACATTGTGAAGACTACGTAAGTTTCTTAGAGAAAAAATACGATAATCTTTCTTAAGAAACAGAAAGGGGGGAAATAAGAAGGGACCAATGGGGGGAGCTTTTAAAACCCCTCGAGAAACCGCATTAGCCTACGTACGTTTCCTTGCAAAATACTGAAAGTAATTCTTATCC
The DNA here is from genome assembly GCA_017312745.1 of Gryllus bimaculatus. Taxonomy (NCBI): domain Eukaryota; kingdom Metazoa; phylum Arthropoda; class Insecta; order Orthoptera; family Gryllidae; genus Gryllus; species Gryllus bimaculatus. Next base: position 560,326 of record BOPP01000304.1, on the reverse strand, counting down.
TGAATATTTTAACGGGGCAAACGACGTTTAAAAGAGAAAAAGTTAGGCTAGCATTTAATAGGAGACATCGCAGCATAATTGCTGACATGATAGACGTTAAAAAAAATACTTCAGGAATTAGAAAAAGAAAAGAAAATTGCTTCCATGAATTGACTGTTCCTAAGCAGAGAGCGATATTTTGGAGAATTCGGTGACGAGAATAATTTGGTCAATGCTTTACATAAACAAATAGGATTCGAGAAATTCTGCGTTGAACGCATTGTGCTTGTCGACCTTTGCTTGGTGTCGCTGCAGCCGGGGGACGTATTTCGGAGGCAAATTTGCGGGATTCGATGCTCGCGAGGATAACGAGCCATTGCACGACGACCAAGCAAAAGCGCAAAATGCGTTCAACGCAATATTTCGTATCGGTATTTAAACCAGAACGGGCGCAGAGCAAGATCATTATTTTCCCAGTAGAAAACCAATTCAAACTCCACGCCATGGGGAACTCCCGCAATCGTATAAAATCACTGGAAAACGGTAAATCACCGCGGGCCAGCGACCGATATCTCGACAGATTTTATTAAACTCGATGGTGAGGCCGATATTGCCCTATTTGTTAAGAATTATTCATATTTCCGATTAAATAATGCACGTTTTACCAGACGATTGGAAGGCAGCTATAGTGGTTCCCCATTTTCAAAATGGTGATAAAACGAAAGGTAATGTAATTATAGACGCTGTATCCCCTCACATCAGTAGTATGCAAAATAATGGAGCAATTTAATAGGCCGGGTACATTCGTCGCGAATGGGAAGAAGGCGAACTGGGGATTTTCCACGGACAGCAATGGGTTTAGAAAGTGAACATTCGTGCGAAAGTCAAATTGTTTCTCTTTTCAAGATCTAGCTGACGTAAAGTTTGACGCGGGTGCGAGGCCTGGATGGCAGTAGTAATCGACTTCGCGAAGAGCATTCGACGTGGTACCGCCATAATTTACTTATTAGGAAAGTATTAACCTAGGAGTTGATGCAGAGTTGTGAGGTGGATAAGCGAATTTCTTTAGGGAACAGGAAACAAGAAGTTCGAATTAGCAATCAGTTTTCGACTACGGGGAATGTTACTTCCAGGGGTTCCATCAGGAAGTGGTGTTAGGGGCCATTTTACCTCTTCTTTAGCGTATGTGGAACAAATCTCCCATGTGAACATACAATCAAAGTTGCGTTTATTTGCAGACGAATTTGGTGTTATATACCGAAACATCAAAAGATAGCCGCTGACGAACAAATATTACAGCAGGGTTAGAGCATTTACCGTGATTGGGGCTTGAAAAAATGACATGGAATTAATGGAATCTAAAAGCAAAACAATAACGTTCGGCCGGGGACGAAATTATGAGGAACCAGACATCGTTTAGGTGAGGTTATCATCCCAAGAGTCCTCAACCTCATTCAAGTATTTAGGCATTCCATCTAGTTTAAAAATGTAGTAAATTAGGGTGGGAATGCATATACATAAGACAGTAAAGAAAACGTGAAAGTCTTTGCATTTTTGTAATGCGAATACTAAAGAAAAAGTTCTGCGCAAAAAAAACGCCCAAAGAATTAGAATATCTTTAGCGCTGGTTCGCCCTCTCATGGGAATACGGAGTTGCGTGTTTGGGATCATACAGAAGGCGCGCCGAGAAAAATCTATATAGAATACAAAGAAAAGCGATAAGTTTACCCTATAGAAGTAAACGCAACAAAAAAAAGGTCATGGGAACCTCTAGAACGAGAAGAACAAAGGCGAGGCCTTAGCGCTCTTTATGAATCGTACGTAGGGTCACCAGCTGGAAAGGAAATTCAGATTAGATTAGAAAACCAAATTATTTCGGCGACGCGAATCACACCCACAAATTCGAGCAAGGAAACAAAATTCAGATCTTGGAAGTTTTCCTTTGTAACAGAACAATTAGAGAATTGGAACAGTTTACCTGCAGGCAGTTTTCAAAAGCTTTTCCTCTTATGTACGAGTTTTAGAAACAAATTTAGACAAGATATTAAATGAGTATGTGGCTGTGTAGTGCGGTGAAAGTGCTGGTCAGTGTGTAATTAAGGTATTCAAAGCAAAAAAAATGTGTTGTGAAGTGAAGTGAAGTGAAGTGCGGTGATCGTGATCAATGCAGTTTTAATGCTGCTTTTTTTCTTGTAGCGGTATTTATTGTTATTATTATAATTATTATTATTATTATTATTATTATTATTATTATTATTATTATTATTATTAATGTAAAGTGTTGTAATTTTTGCAATTATTGTCATTAACTGCCACCGGGTCATAACATATTGCAGTTTTCTAATAAATGTATGGTATTGTATCTCTCCCTATCTCTCTATCTCTCTGGTATATATATATTATATATATATTATATATATATATATATATATATATATATTAATTTGACCCAACAGTGGGGGAGGGTCAGTTGCTCCCGCCCCCCCCCCTGAATCCCGCCTCTGGTAGTTGTTACGAAAACTATTACATTGATGGTTAGGCACTGGGAATATAGCTAGTATAAGCCAAAACTATACGTTTTACAAAAGCAAAAACCTATAATTAAGCGCATGGCAGCTTTGAAAACCACGACTAGGCGATATTAGGCACAGGCGAATAATTTTAACACTGACCATACTAACGTTTTTAAAGTACTAAAACTTTTTTTTTATACTTGTCCTTTTTTCGGTTTCCTAATAGTAGAACTGAAATATTACGTAAAGAATATCATAAAAGGTAAACCTTGTTCCCTACATATCCTATTTTCGTTGAAGAATTTGGAGCCGGTGGAAAATTGTTTTGAGGTTTTCGGAAACTTTATTGAAAATAATTTGAAGCACATCCACTCCTACATTTAAGAGTACTGGATGCGGATGTGGATATGGCACGTCGGAAATTGTAGTGAATAATTACACGATTGAGACTGATGCCTAAAGTGTGGAAAGCCCTGTAAGTAGTAAAATCTCATGCGTCAAAGTTTTAGTGCGTAACAGAAAATAAAAGGAGCCCTTCAGTAGGAAGCGGCAATAAGGTATGAAAATTGTAACAACTGTTTGCAATAACTATGAAGTGGAGGTTTCGAACATACACAATCTTAACGTAGAACGCACATCGGAATATAGATACATACGCAACCTATAATCTCAACCGAGTACTAAAAACGAACATTATTAAAGTGCGCCAAACGCTATCTAACAACGGAAGGAGAGTATAAACTCAACAATGTAACCTGTCCATCCAGAGAGCTTACCCAGTATAACGGATACTCAGTGCTCGAAATTACATCATGCGTAATAAAGAAACTCAATCACAAGAAGAGGTTATTCATGCAAGAAGTACTACTACAAAAAAATTGAAATAAATAAAAGAAAAACAAAATTTTGTCAATAAGAAAAATCAAATAGCAAGAAATAAAACAAAATATAAAAACTTTAGTGACAAAAAACGCAAATTAGAAGCCAAGATATTGAGATAAGGTACAAATACTAGAAAAACAAGAAGAAAGAAGATAGAAATAACATAGTGATAACGTCAAACAATTTGCGAGAGGAGAACCCAACCACATATCGAGAAAAAACAAAGAACATCCTGGCAAACATAGATGAGAATATAAACGTTGTTGATGTATTTATTTATGGAGAAGATAAAACAGGAAGAATAATGGCTAGAGTTCAGATACTCAGATAAATATCAATCATTAAGAACAAGAATAAATTGAAAGGAAAAGACAAGTAGGCGAATCAGAAAGAGAAAAGGAAAAATAATGAAGATCTGCTATCAACCAATAGAAATGTATGGAAAATGTGAACATCGGTGCAACATCACGAACAGCAACTCAAAAAATTGTGAACCGTTCATGGATAAAAAGCATCAATGATCAACACATGACAGTATCAAGCACACCCTCTTACTAAGAACAATACAGTAACAAAGCAAAAGGAACTAATCAAAACAATATAACGGCAACACTTATGTCAGGACACTGCTAGGTGAGGAGAGAAAAATAGAACTCATTCAAGCAATAAAGATGTCAATGAAGATATACTTGGCTTAAGTGAATTAAGAAGAAACGACAATGAGATATAAGTCGAAGATGGCGTACTAGGTATAGCAGAGGCGAAGAGGTAGAAATGGAGTGGCTAAAAACAATATGCTATCGAAATAAATTTAGGTATTTCAGGTAGAATACTTGTTTGCAAAACTTGACATTCAAGGAACAACCATTTGAGTATTGCAAGTTTATGTTTTCGAACAGCTGACAGAACAATAGAAATTTTATGAATAAATAGACCTGGTTCTTGGAGAGCTACAACTCATGGAGAGGAACGTAAATTCATTAGTTTAATGAGTTTATCCATTAAGCGTACCCGAGGGGGCTGCTCGAGAACCAACTTAATAACTGTAAGCCCCCCCCTTCCCAAGAGGCCCTTGCCCTAATAGGATTAAACGGGCTAATGCTAATATAATAATAACAACAACAACAGACCTACTCACAAATTGTATACAATCGCTGGAAATGTGCATATTAAAGGTGTGAGACAAGCGGATTTCAGGGAACCTAAGGAGGGCAACTGTCTCCCCCCCCCAATGGGTCAAATTAAAAAGAAATAGATTTAGAACTTTCTTTTTCGATAATCTACAAACCTCATCTCTTCTAGTTCATTGACTGACGCTATGGGTTAGTGTGGTCACGGTATTACCTCAGATATAAGAGCGGTGCCTCAAATAATAACACCTTTACGAAAAGAAGGGGGGAAGAAGTTTAGTTTTTAACCAGCCTCTTCATACAAGAAAAAGCTGAAACTTTTTTATACTGAAAAGAAAAATAGCTGCAAAAAGTTCTAAGCTGTCAACCAGTGGATAAGATAGATAGGCTACATGTTACCGAAAAAGGAAAAAACAAGCTAAAAAAAAAAATCTTCCGACAGAAAAGTTTAAGTGATCTTCCTCTAGGCTCTAGCAATGATAATGACGAATATATTTATGATATTGAATCGATGGACTCCCATTTAATATATTGCAGTGAACACTATCCCAGATGACTTGGTGCGGGAAGCAGTGACTACTCTGTTCAACATGTTTCAATTGGAATCATAAATTTTGTGATGCAACAAGGGGGAAGGAGGGAAATATGCACACTTGCAATAGCAGTAACACTTAAAACATAACTTATCTAACAAAAGTATTAGCATTATTTAAAAACATTTTCTAGCATTAAAGAAACTTTTAATTTAGCATTTAAAAAATATTTTATGTTGCATTTTTTGAAAAAAAAAATAAAAAACAAAACAAACCTACGTAAACCAACAAATGTATTTTGTTTTGATATGTCCATTTTCATTTGGGTGGGTGTAATAGGACCAGAAGTAGGCGATATTAGAACCAATGTACGAACATTTAAATTTGCAACTTAAAAAAATAATTATTGTCACAAACTGAAATAGCTTTCGAAATGATTAACTGCAGAAAATCAAAGAAGGATTGTTTGCAGAGTTAATACATTTTAATTTTCAGCTTGATTTTCCAACTCAATTAAAACTAAATAGTACGAGAAAGTCTGTGCCATTCTCAAGCACCGTTTTCTTAAATGCTTGTGAAAATAGAGTGAATAACGCTTTATGTCGGTGGTGTGGTCCAATTTCCATTGTTATCTCTGAATTTTCGAAACTTGCAAACTTTGAGAGTTTTAGAGAAGATAGAGATTTTTTCTTCAAATGAATTGTTTCGATAATTAGTATAGTAGAAACTTTATAAGACATCATTTAAAGCTCGTATACTCATAAAAACAATAATGTGGACAAACGCCACTAATGTAAATATTAACGACCTGAGAGACAAGTCAAAAAAATTAATTTTTTTAATTTTTGAAAAAAAATAAAGAATACAGAAAATGCCATTTATATTTATTATCTTACGTTTCGCACTAGTTTTATAGACAAATTTTGGAGCTGTTTTCCAGAATATCGTGGTTTGTTACTCTAAAATTGCACATATTGCGATTATATTGGATGAAAACTACTTAAGTTTTTTAAAGAAGTGTGCATGACCTTAAGAAAGATCTAATTCTAGAAAACAATTACATTTGAAGAAAAAGCTCTGTCATCTATTTTAAAGTTGTAGGAATTTACCGAAAAATTCAAACTTTTGTAATTTTTGAAACTCTATAGTTAACAGTAAAAATAGGATCTGTGCCATCTCTACAAGTGTATTTTACTATATTCTTTAACAAAAAGGTAAAGAAAAAATTTGAGCCATTTTTGAGAATATTTTGAAAATGTCTGGGGCTTCGTGTAAACTAAAGTTGTAAAAATTATAAAGACTGT
>BOPP01000304.1:521621-553960 GCA_017312745.1 Gryllus bimaculatus | reverse complement strand
CAAAAAAGGGAAAGGAAGGAGGATTGAAGGACTGGATGCAAAACAGTGTGGAAAGCCTGTAAGTAGTTAAAATCTCATGCGCTTCAAAGTTTTAGTGCGTAAACAGAAAATAAAAGGGAGCCTCAGTAGGAAAGCGCAAATAAGGTAGAAAATTGTAACAACTGTTTGCAATAACTATGAAGTGAGGTTTCGAACATACACAATCTTAACGTAGACGCAAATCGGAATATAGATACATACGCAACTATAATCTCAACCGAGTACTAAAAACAGAACATTATTAAAGTGCGCCAAACGCTATCTAACAGCGAAGGAGAGTATTAACTCAACAATGTAACTGTCCACTCCGAGAGCTTACCCAGTATAAGGATACTCAGTGCTCGAAATTACATCATGCGTAAAAGAAAACTCAATCACAAGAAGAGGTTATTCATGAAGAAGTACTACTACAAAAAATTGAAATAAATAAAAGAACAAAAATTTTGTCAATAAGAACAAAATCAAATAGCAAGAAATAAAACAAAATATAAAAACTTTAGTGACAAAAAACGCAAATAGAAGCCAGATTTGAGAATAAGGTACAAATACTAGAAAAACAAGAAGAAGAAAGAATAGAAATAACATAGTGATAACGTCAAACAATTTGCGAGAGGAGAACCCAACCACATACGAGAAAAACAAAGAACATCCTGGCAAACATAGATGAGAATATAAACGTTGTTGATGTATTTATTTATGGAGAAGATAAAACAGGAAGAATAATGGCTAGAGTTCAGTATCTCAGATAAATAATCAATCATTAAGAACCAAATAAATTGAAAGGAAAAGACAAGTAGGCGAAAGCAGAAGAGAAAGGGAAATATGAAGATCGGCTATCAAACAATAGAAATGTATGGAAAATGTGAAACTGCGGTCAACATCACGAACAGCAACTCAAAAAATTGTGAAAACGTTCATGGATAAAAAGATCAATGATAACACATGACAGTATCAAGCACACCCTCTTACTAAGAACAATACAGTAACAAAGCAAAAAAGGAATATAACATATATACGGCAACACTTAATGTCAGGACACTGCTAGGGAGGAGAGAAAATAGAACTCATTCAAGCATAAAAGATGTCAATGAAGATATACTTGGCTTAAGTGAATTAAGAAGAAACGACAATGAGATATAAGTCGAAGATGGCGTACTAGGTATAGCAGAGGCGAGAGGTAGAAATGGAGTGGCTAAAAAATATGCTATCGAAATAAATTTAGGTCTTTCAGGTAGAATACTTGTTTGCAAAACTTGACATTCAAGGAACAACCATTTGAGTATTGCAAGTTTATGTTCCAACAGCTGACAGAACAATAGAAATTTTATGAATAAATAGACCTGGTTCTTGGAGATACAACTCATGGAAGAGGAACGTAAATTCATTAGTTTAATGAGTTTATCCATTAAGGTACCCGAGGGGGCTGCTCGAGAACCAACTTAATAATGTAAGCCTCCTGCCCTGTGCAAGAGGCCTTGCCCTAATAGGATTAAACGGGTAATGCTAATATAATAATAATAACAACAACAAAACCTACCTACAAATGTATATCAATCGCTGGAAATGTGCATATTAAAGGTGTGAGACAAGCGGATTTCAGGGAACCTAAGGAGGGCAACTGTCTTCCCCCCCCCAATGGCTCAATTAAAAAGAAATAGATTTAGACCTTTCTTTTTCATAATCTACAAACCTCATCTCTATCTAGTTCATTGACTGACGCTATGGGTTAGTGTGGTCACGGTTATATCAGGATATAAGAGGGGTGCCTCAAATATAACACCTTTAGAAAAAAGGGGGAAAGAGTTTCAGTTTTTAACCAGCTCTTCATACAAGAAAAAGCTGAAACTTTTTATACTTGAAAGAAAAATACTGCAAAAAAAGTTCTAAGCTGTCAACCAGTGGATAAGATAGATAGCTACATGTTACCGAAAAGGAAAAAAACAAGCTAAAAAAAAAAATCTTCCGACAGAAAAGTTTAAGTGATCTTCTCTAGGCTCTAGCAATGATAATGACGAATATATTTATGATATTGAATCGATGGACCCCATTTATATATTTGCAGTGAACACTATCCAGATGACTTGTGGCGGGAAGCAGTGACTACTCTGCTCAACATGTTTCAATTGGAATCATAAATTTTGTGATGCAACAAGGGGGAGGAGGGGAAATATGCACACTTGCAATAGCAGTAACACTTAAAACATAACTTATCTAACAAAAAGTATTAGCATTATTTAAAACATTTTCTAGCATTAAAGAAACTTTTAATTTAGCATTTAAAAATATTTTATGTTGTTTTTTGAAAAAAAATAAAAAACAAAACAAATACTATAACAAACAATGTATTTTGTTTTGATATGTCCATTTTCATTTGGTGGGTGTAATAGGACCAGAAGTAGGCGATATTAGAACCATGTACGAACATTTAAATTTGCAACTTAAAAAAATAATTATTGTCACAAACTGAAATAGCTTTCGAAATGATTTACTGCAGAAAATCAAAGAAGGATTGTTTGCAGAGTTTAATACATTTAATTTTCAGCTTGATTTTCCAACTCAATTAAAACTAAATAGTACGAGAAGTCTGTGCCATTCTCAAGCACCGTTTTCTTAAAATGCTTGGTAAAATAGAGTGAAATACGCTTTATGTCGGTGGTGTGGTCCAATTTCCATTGTTATCTCTGAATTTTCGAAAATTGCAAACTTTGAGAGTTTTAGAGAAGATAGAGATTTTTTCTTCAAATGAATTGTTTCGATAATTAGTATAGTAGAAACTTTATAAGACATCATTTAAAGCTCGTATACTCATAAAAACAATAATGTGGACAAACGCCACTAATGTAAATATTAACGACTGAGAGACAAGTCAAAAAAATTAATTTTTTTTAATTTTTGAAAAAAAATAAAGAATACAGAAAATGCCATTTATATTTATTATCTTACGTTTCGCACTAGTTTTATAGACAAAATTTGGAGCTGTTTTCAGAATATCGTGGTTTGTTACTCTAAAATTGCACATATTGCGATTAATATTGGATGAAAACTACTTAAGTTTTTTAAAGAAGTGTGCATGACCTAATGAAAGATCTAATTCTAGAAAACAAATTACATTTGAAGAAAAGCTCTGTCATCTATTTTAAAAGTTGTAGGAATTTACCGAAAAATTCAAACTTTTGTAATTTTTGAAACTCTATAGTTAACAGTAAAAATAGGATCTGTGCCATCTCTACAAGTGTATTTTACTATATTTTTAACAAAAAGGTAAGAAAAATTTTGAGCCATTTTTGAGAATATTTTGAAAATGTCTCCTGGGGCTTCGTGTAAACAAAGTTGTAAAATTATAAAGCTGTTTTTCCAAAATCGGCAGCGCTTTGAGTCGATCAGATAGACCGGGGAAATATATCTTTGGAAAATATCCTGTAGCAATACTTTTAAGCGCTAAGTGGTATTCATGGACGGACAGATGGTCGAGCCTCGTTTAAAAAACATCGGTATCAGGGTACGCAAAACGTGTATTTTCCGTTCAGAAATCCAAATCGATTTTCCGCTGCATTACATACTCTCTTACTAACGTATTGATCTTTGTGGAAATGGGACATGCGACGTAGGGGGGGGGGCAACTAAAATATTCTCAATAAAAGTTAGCCTCAATCTTAAAAGGAACTTATTAATTTACCAGGAAGTTATTTAGGTGGGGCGATCATAATATTGACGAACACTGCCTGTTTATTTTTTAACTTACGCTGAACTTCCTTGTGGAAATCGCCACTTTTTTCAGTCCACCTTCCTGGAGCTCTTTCATCATTTTCCCAAAAAGCAGGAGCACCCAAGGATGCTTGTTTCGCTCTCGCGGCACTATTTGATCATAAAGATCAATATCACCGTCCGATATACTTTCAGCCTCACTCCACCTCCATTGACTGTTTGCTAATTACCGCTATATATTCTCAAAATCTGGATATTATGCCGCACAAGATGATCTGCCAAAATCCACCTTTCGCAGTTCTCCGGCTGGGCAAGAAATGGCAACCAGATAAACCCAGCAAAAAGTCAGACCAAAATCTTCACACTCCGCAACACAACATCCTTCCTCTCGTGAAGTATTAACGAGAAAATATATATTGCTACCAACAACAAGGCCATGTTCAATTATCCTTGGTATATTTTTTGATAGGAGGCTCAGCTTGGAAATCAAATTATTTCTTCACAGAATACCCATAGAACCCACAATTACATCCCATACTCAAAGCAAAGTTTTAACCGCTACGACTTCATGTAGTTCTCATTATATACAATCAATGATTCGTCCAATCTTATACTACGCTTCTCTATCTGGGCTTCATCCAGCAAATCCAATATTCAAAAATTGCAGATTTTCAAAATAAATCATCCGAAAGTTAAAAAGTTCAAACAGTTCATTACAAAAAGTCCTGGTTTGTTGTTACTAACTCCCAGTTACATAACAAAACTCGGCATCACTTACATTATTCGTCCATTTCTCCGTTCCTTATCCACTGCTTCTATCCTAAAAATTCCCAGATTCCCTCAGACGTTCAATTTCAATCGGGAAACAAAATCCTCCCCACAACAGACTAAAGCGGAACTACCGCGACAGGTTCTTCGATCCCGTCCCCCCTGATCATGTACGGTACCGATGTGGCTACGCAATTCATCCAGTATATTCAATGTTATTTCATCTGTATGTTTTTTCTTAAACTGGTTATATAATTCTATGTAAACCTCAAGTATCGAACTCGACTGCTGAGAGCCTTCGGGCCAAGCAGAAATAAATGAAAAAACAACAAAAAACACTGAACAATGCATAGTAAGAGGACTATGGCAACAAAGATATATTATCTAATAAAAATCAATAGAAGGCACAAAGATAATACATAGTTTCATTTCTTTATGAAAAGGTTAATGAACCATGTTCTCTGTAAAGGGAAGTCATATCTATTTAATTAATAACATCACATACTCTTATTCGTATAAATATATTGTCAATTTAATACTAAATTGAATCCGTTTGACACTTTTTAATTTGAAATTAATCGGTTATGAAGGTAATATGCATGTATCTGGCACATAGTAAGATGTGAAGGAATATCTCTATTTATTGTTCTGCGAACGTATATTGATGATAATCGTCTAATGTTGATTGGCATGTGCGTGAGGGGTGACACTTTAGCAGACGCTGCAGCAAAAGAGCAAGTAGACATTTCTATTGTATTTAATTTCTCAGAATCATTTCTATGTCCCACTTGTACCTTACCTGATATACGTAGAACTTTTCAGATATTACAGTTGTATTTTTTCAAATTTTTAAACTGTCGAGTTTTGGGAAAAATAAAAAATAAAAAAATAGGTCAAAAATATATTTTTTAAATGTAATGAATTTAATACATACATCAAATGAGAGAGCATCTTCTGTTCTTTAATGTCACAACATATTACATTTCTGTCACAATTACAACACAAGTTAAAAATGATTGACTTAAGCAATGCAAAACTTTTTCAAAAATTTTAAAAGTTAATATAATCTCTAAAAATAATTTTTAGGCAAAAAATAAAAAAACACGTTTGATATTTACGCTTATACTCTCCACAGACATAAAAGTATAAATATCTGGGTCATCAAGGTCAAATTTTCCTTAAATTTGTGTAATTTGACGTGGAATGCTCGTTTTACCCGCAGCATTATATTACATTCTCTCTAATGCGTACGCGGTGTACAGAGAGTTAATATTACGTGTTCCTCAATACACAAGGCCAAATGGGCCTTGTAAGTATAGATAGGTCCTGGTCGTGATGTTCGGGAGCAACGGGGAAAAGTTTCGCTGAGAATTCCTCACAGGGGAACTGTAGTTAACACAGGAAGTCGTAGTAGGTCCCTTAGGTGCTGATAATTGGCGATCGGGAAGGGGTTTATGCAAAATCGGGAAATGGCAGCACCGACTGAAAGAAAATGTCATAGGTCTATCGTCATCCACTCCCGACTGCCAGAACATGGAACAAGATACTTCTATGTTCAGACCTATCATCCGTTATAACAAAATCACAACCTACTCAAATCTATATATTCCTATCTCTTCCCTCTATCCGTTTTCCTGCGGTAGTGAGATGATCTTTCACTGATCCCAAACCCTTCTTCGTTTGCTACCCACTGTGCAGTAAATAATATTTACTAAATATAGATAAGATGAGCACCCGGTGCAGGTTCGTGGTACAACCTGAGAAGGTTTAGAACCAATATTGATGTCTTTTAATGCCACCAACTCTTTACAGTTCGTTTACCCCTAAGAATTATGTTTCATAGAAATCATTTTATAATGTCAATCCGGAACACTTGGACGTGTAAGAATGTTTCATTTGCCCTGACTCATCGAGAGAAGTAGCGACGTCGAATTTTTTGACGCTTCTTGCTATTCGTCCGTGGCCTTCGTGGCCCCGCCCCACCCGCCTTGTCTGAACCTTGCGCTGAAGACCACTTGTGGTGTTGCGAATGTCATCCTGCTGATTAATACTGGTGTTGGAGTGGGTATTATCTCGTAATGGAGTAGCTTCTACGGCTGAGAAGGGGTTTGACTAATGTGAACAACGAATAGGTGCTTCGAAAAGGTACGTGAAAGAACTAAATTTCGTATGAGATGTTTTTGAGTGTCATGTTACCGTAACCCCAAAATCATTCAATCCTAAACATGGATTTTATAAACAATAATTTGGTGATATATTCTAAATTTAAGGTAATATTGTTGAATGTTGAACTTTCAACGATACCAACTGCCAGGAAAATGTCTAAATGTTGTTATAATTGTACAATTAGGGAAATTTATAATATATCTCTGAACCGGCGAATCCGGTCTCAGTATATGACAACCTTTCTACAAATTTGTTAAGAATATTTCTTATAAAATTCAGACATGCTTTTGTCATTGAAGAAGGGAGGTGTTCTTGTGTGAAGGTTAACTGTCAAATATCGGTACGCACGGGATGTCTCGTCTGCTTTCCGCTTTCACTACTTTCCCCTGAACTACCTGCGAAGAGAGTTATTGTAGAATCCTGATTCTTGATTTGGAATTCAGATGGCCGACACTTTTGCCAGGCGCCTTGAGCGCTTGGCCTTCCGATTTGTGGAGTTCGTTTTCGGCGCTTTGTTTCGCTTGTTGTATCGGGGTCCAGGGGAACAAGTTCCTCCTATAAGTAATTTGCTACTTCTGGACTCGGCGACCACCCTCGCCCACAAGATCAGAACAAAAAAGGTGAGAATTGAACGTAATATTTTTTTTTAACGAGTTTGAAATAACATTTTTCCGCTTTAATTTGTGTTAAATATCAAACGTTTGCTCATTTCAGCAGAGGCAATACAGCACAACACAAATTTTATTACTCAAACTATTTCTGTTTTGTTTTAGGGCTGTTGAAGTTTGCAAAATCAGTACTAGTAGTATAAGAATATTTTTTGGGGTATCGAATGCTTCCCGATCATAGTAATATGACCCACTCTCGTACTTTGCCATGAATATTTTAACACATTTTCAGGAAAATATACATAAACATAACTTTGTTTCTTGCCACCTTTTTATTAGTTTTAGTATTTCAAATTAATATTTCTCCTTTTCATAATTTTATTGTAATTGAATAGGTAGGTACACTTTTTTACTGTAGTGTATGCTTTATTTTGGTAAGGTTTCCTCTTTTATGACAGAATAAATAATAAATGCATTATCAATAGAAATGTACTTAAATATTGTATTGTGTATCCATTTTACTGGAGTCACTATATATTTTGTGTCACAAGCCTTATTCTAATTCTTTCTTCCGTTATATTTCTACGTAGGTGACAAGTGTTGAGGTGGTAGAAGCCTTTATTGCACGCATTCGGGAAGTAAACCTTGTTTTAAATACGGTTGTTGATGAAAGATTTGAAGAGGCACTGAAAGAAGCCAAGGCTGCAGATGAATATATTCGCTCTGGTGCTCATACTCCTGAAGAATTAGAACGAAATCTACCTTTCCTAGGAGTGCCTTTCACCACAAAAGATTGTGTGCAAGTTAAAGGTATGTACACAGATATTGATCTAAATAGAGAATTCTTCAGTCAATTTATGAACAAAATATTTAAGAACTCAATGTTTGTTATATGATTGAAACCTTGAGGAGCTTATTTAGATGTAGAAATTAATACAAGTGTGATTAAAAATTAAGATTATAAAACAATGACTTTCTAGTATTTTCAATGATCTCAGACCAAGAGAATAGTAGTTTTGCATCATCTACAGATATAATGTCAATTTGTTTATGTAAATTTAACCAAAAATTTTGAAGTTAGAAAATGTAACATAGTTTTATGTAGAGAGATTTTCTTAAGGTTAATTGATGTTTTAACAGTTTTTGGTTATCGTATATTTAGATAAAATAACTCCAGAAGAAGAAAAGAAACCCTCAAAACATAGAGAGAGATGGAAAGACTTGAAATTAATATAGAATTTTAATAAATACAGTTCAACTAAATTAAGTAAAAGTATGATTAAAAAAAGTGTGTGTGTTTTTACTTAATTTAATTATAACTGACTGTCTAAAATATGTCTGGGCAAAACCCTATAAAAGTAGTAGTAGTTTTGTTTCAATTTCAATATTTTGTATCAAAATCATAGCATTAATGAAATTCATGTTGTAACAAAGTTCAATTGCAGCATAAATTTAAAATACAAAACCATCCAATGACAAAAGAGATTATAAATTGAAAGAATCTACTATATCTAAAATATTCAAATAATAATTATTTTTCTCTTAAATATGTAATGTAACTTATTACATAATCATTCTGGAAAAATATACTTTTGGAGATATTATGATGGAGAAAAGGTAATTTTACTATACACGTTAATTGATACTCCAGAATTCAGCAGTTGCTTTATTTGTATCCTTTCTTATGTGTACATATTAAAAATAATTTTTTCTTGAATTTCTTAAAAAGTTAAAGAAAGGTATTTCAATGTTTTGTTAATTAGAGTAATATTTTTATTGCATTTTCTCTCTCTCCCCCCCTTTTTTTTCTTTATTTTCTTTTTTTTTTCTCCTTCAGGATTGAGACATACAGCTGGTTTGTACAAACGGCGAAATCTTGTGGCTACAGAGGATGCTGATTGTGTGGCTCAAATGCGAGCAGCGGGTGCCTTTCCTCTTGCAGTAACAAATGTCTCAGAATTGTGTATGTGGTGGGAAAGCAACAACACAATTTATGGTCGTACTAGGAACCCATACAACACAAATCGCATTGTAGGTGGTTCTTCTGGAGGAGAGGTAAATATTATTTGAAGATGTGAATTCCAACAGTTTTTGTGAGAAATACCCTTTGCTACCCATGTTTCTCAATTGGCATTTGCTGGTAATGATATCTATAAGTAGAAACCGGAAAACTATGTCATGTAAAACGACAAAATATGTACATAAATATGTAATCAAAACAGTGAGAATATGTAATAAATATGTAAAATTAGCTCTAATGTGTAATATTAAAATACCCTTATTATTAAACTCATTTACAAAATATATAATTAAATTTATCAAAAATTTTCTAAACAAATGTTAAAATTAATATAAATGTTTAAAAAGAATCATTGGAGAGCACAAGTTGATGTACAATTTTCACCATACAACTTTCCTCTTGATAATAAAAGCTTCCAGAACAGTAATTTAGCAGGCAGACTAGATGCTATAGAAGTCCGTGTTCAAACTAGGGAACAGCAAACTATCACTGCAGCGTGCAGCATTCTCATTGAAGTGTTACATGCTGGCGATGGCCTAGTATCTTGGAAATTAAAGTTAAAGATCACAAAACGTGGAATCAGTGATGCTTTTCACACCTGAAGGTGAAAATGACCACGGTTGCTGACGTGGACTTCCCGCCTCTGAGATACCTGAAGCAGGCATGCCGGAGAGTAAAAACATCCGACTGTGTCTTAACATCGCATTCGATTCAACACAATCTCAATTCGACAGTACTCTGTAATAATTTGGGGAGTCTTTTTTTTTTTTTTTTTTGAATACTTCTTTTCATACAGTTTTGTGAACAATAAGTAGAAAGACAAAAAATATATAATTACATAAATGTCTGGTCTCTCTCCATAAGACAATATGCACGATAGAAAATTAATTGTCCCTCAGTCTTTATGAAAAAGCTAAAAATATTGTAAATATTACCATTTATTAAAACAATCTTTTCTGACATATTTAGGAAAATACAAATGATTAAAAGAATTTATTACACATGTCTAGTAACTCAATTCTCTCTTGAATTTTTGTGAATTTTTATTTCTTTATATTCAATAAAAAGTAATTATTATAGTAATAGTGATAAAACAATAAAATTCCACATAGATTTATTTCAAATTATTATAATTTATATTTTAAGTATTGAACTCAATAGTAGTTTATGCATTTAGTTTATAATGTTAAGCTTTATTGCATTAGTACATGTTTAGAAAGCTTAGAAACTTTAAGAGTATTTTCAAATTTGTATGAATGCAATAAAGCAACGTAAAGGAGTTGCATAAGCTATTTTTTTGTTTAACAGCATAAATTTATAAGAGAATCCAACTTAATTTTGCGAAACAACTTTCCTGGTATGTGGGTATTTGACATCTATGTGAGGAAACTGTGATTGGCTGTTGCGTTTACCTCTACCTCCCCACCATTCTTTTGCTGTGATAACCTGAATGTGTGATGATACAATAATTCGTGCCATAAGATCTAATGTCATCATTTGTGCCGTAAAATGCCTGATTAAGAATGATTTCTTATAACACAAAAGGTTGTTTGTAATGCTGGTAAACAAAAAAAATACATATTGATAATTATTTCATGGATATTGACATGAAATATGTAAATATTATCTTAGTCTGGTGTCTTTAGCTGCAGGTACTACTCATAGAGTTACAAGATAAACTATTGGTAGACTTACCTATTCAAAAATTGATGTTTCATTATATTATTAGATTTATCATCAATATAATTTAATTGAAGCCTCTTCGAATGATTCAGTATTTGTCCCAATTAATTGACCTGAAGAGTCTTAACTATGAATGACTGACTGATGAACGAATGGATGAACACTGGTTACTTGATTACTATACGATTCTTTGATAGGTGTATTGTACACCTCAAAATATGTATGCAATTTTATTTTCAAAGAATATTAATGGAAAGGGAGCATCAAATGATTTACCATTAATTACTTTTCCATTGTTTAGTAATTCAAATCCCATGTCGAGAATCTTATAATTTATACTAAGGCTAAATATAATATTTGATCTAATTGTTGCCTGAATTAATTGTAACTTTTTCTAAAATATTTGCTTTCTAGCCTCACTACATGGAAGCCCAGGATACTAATTGAAATTTAAGAGAAAATAAAAATACTTTACTTGCCTTACAATAATCTTATTAGAATCTTCCTAATCATTAGTGTCACTTGTAAAAGTGATAGCTTCATTCTTCTTTTTCTTGCTATTACAATCCAAAATGGTAGTTTGATGTTTCTCGTGATGTAGCTTCTCCAGTCTCTATGTTCCTATTTCAAGGTCTCTTGTGTTCTTAAAACATTGAAAATTTATAACTTGTTTGTAGGTGTGGCCAATACAAGATTTAAATGAATTGGCAATCATTTTAACTCTTGATTTTTTTTTCATTATTCCTGATTTCAGGAAAGTATCAATATTCTTGATGTTCATTTTATTGATGACTTCTCTTTGTATCCTGGGCGATGAGAGACCCGCTCCTATGATGTCTGGGCTTGGTGACTTGTCAGTAAGCCAAATCTTTTTAATTTTTAGGTAAAGATAAATTATCTAACTTTCTCTTTTCTAGGGTTGCTTGCAAAGCTGCAGCAGGTTGCACCAATGCGGTATGTGTACCGGACATGTGAGGCTCTATACGTATTGCCTGCATTCTTTAATGGCGTCTTTGGACACAAACTTCCAGAGGTAACATTAGACATTTACTTTATTGTTATAAACTAAATTATTGTGTAAATAAAATTCCTTCTCTATATATAGATATGTTTCTGGGCAGAGAATAATGAAAATGCAGAGTTTTGGTTGTGAGGCAATCTTTTTCCCACTAAAAAGCAAAAATAGGGAAATATATAACTTGTAAATTATTCATCACTTTACCTGGGAGAGGTGACACAGGGCTTGAAATTAATGTCATTGCAGTGCCTTCTGACCAGGAGGGTACTAGGTTTGAGTCCAATGGTGGTAGGCTTTTCGCCACTAGCTTGTCAGCTGGATGAAGTTCAGTTACTGCTCATGGAGGAGAAATCTTAGTGAACAGTTTGCTCTCGATTGATAGTTTTCTAACGATCTCTGAGTAACACCAAGCACATTGCCAGAGCAGAGTACCCTAACAAATGGGCATTGGACATGTGTTGATCTTTCCTTCCTCTTCCTTGTCCTACTCCTCACCCTTTAACTTACACCACTTTATACACTCAACATTCCAGTACATTACCAACAAATGCCAGGAGACGATTGGGAGCTTGCAGCTAGTGGTCCTGTGCTCGCTGGTGGGAGATACCTGGTTGGTGAAAACCCCGCTAGACGATTGTAGGTCAATGCCCTGCCATCTGGAGAAAACGATCACAGATACTTCCCGGAGGAGAAAACAATGCACTACCACTTTATGGGACTAATGGCTTAAACAGTTAATGCACCCGAATCATGTAATCAATCAATTATTAATGTCACAGTTGAATTTTAATGTCTTGTTGATTATATATTTTTAGTAATTTTATATCATGCTACAAAAAAATTGGTTTATTGTCTGGAATGTTTCTTTATTTCTTTTGCCTTTTATTACTCATGCTTCTTAATAAGAGAAGTTTCATGTACTAACACACAAAAATAGCTATTTTTTCAAAGAGCAAGAGTAGTGACAATTTTTACCATGCTACTGTATATATTTAAGTTTTAGCTATCAGATTTCGACCTGAACAAGTAATTTTTTCAAAAAGAAGTTTCAAGTAAAACTTTTCTGCAATGTGTACACAGACACGTCGCACATCCTAAAAGACTGTTACAATGTTATAAGACAGAAAAAGCAGTTTTGAGAAAAAGGTGTTTTAAGATTTTCTTGTACATACTGATGCTATAATTATAGGAAGTGACACAAGCTCTATCTAGTGACATTTTTTAAAATCACAGTTATGGTATTTATGTAGAATTATAAAGCATTAAAACCTGAATCTGTTGGTGTACATATTTAAAAATTGTACTTCTTTTAGGGGATATGCGATATGTATATAGAGATTTTTTAGATTGAATGTTACAATGTTTGGAGGACTCAGGAGGGCAAAGATTTTGTCAATGAACATGAGTTTTTTTGTCTCTTCAGGACGATATACACGAAGTAAATTGGAATAAATTTGTAGATCCATATTAAACATCTACAGTTTTTGTGTAAAATGAGTAAAACAGCAAAATTGCTGCTGCCATTACAAAAATAAATGTGTGTTGGGAAATCTTGTATGATGAAATTAGTGATATTCATTTTTTCACATCCATCTCTAATTAAAAAGCAACACACATCTACACAGGTATTTAGCAGTTACAGTTTCTGACACAGTCAAAGAGACTCTCCCTGAACTTGCCAAACATCAGTGCAGGATAAGTTGCCTGGCAAAGGCAACAAGAGGAGACATAATACAGTCTTTTTTTCTTGTAAAGTTGGCATAAGTGGCTTGTTGGCCGTAAAACCACATGATCAACTGCACTTTTCCGCTTTTGTCTTGATATTAGCATTTTTGAATGTAATATAAAGATGTGAGAAAAGTGGATGGGAGGTAACCCTCTATGCTTGGTGAAATTATTTGAGAAACGAGGTATGATGAAGGTTTTAAATCTTGTGAAGATCATATAGAAATAATTATTTGTATAATTAATGTATGCATTGCATGTATGGTATGGAGACATTTTGAACCTGAGTGTTTTGTTTTTGATGTGTATTCCTTGAAACAGTCCAATCATGGTCAAAATGTAGGTAAGTTGAACAGGTAAAACACTTAATTATCTGAAACAATGGTAAAGAACCGTGAACGTGATAGTAATTTTATCTGTCAAGAGTATTGTAATGGTATAATTGACTTTTCAAATTAAGTAATTACATTCTTCAAATCACTTAATCACTTAATAACAAAAACTTTAATCATTGGTCACAACTGCTACAGAAGATGATTGTTCATCTTCCCAACCTTATCCCCAAGACATGTCTCTCCAGCTTCTCTTGATCACCTCACTACTCCCTTTAACCCTTCCCATTCCACTCAATCCAAGCAACACATCCTTTCACACACCTGGCCAGTTCACTCCCCAGGATCATGATGCCCCTCAACTGAAGGCCTCTGCAAAGAGGTGGATGCAACTAAATTGTGTATGTGTGTGTTTTACAGATGGATTAGTTATGTATGGAATGAAGATATGTGTAAATGAGTAAATTGAAAAATTCATTGTTTCTCTCATGGATCAAAGGAGTGGCCAATATTAATATTTAATTTTTGATGTTCAATCTTGAATATTTTTGTATTCTTAAGTGCAGAAAACATTCATTTGTGGAGTAATAGATGCAAATCTCATTATCAGGGCTCGGATTTTGATGATCTAAATACGGGGAAAAGTACCTCATAAAAAAGTTATAAAAAGTTTTTTTTTAAAAATAAAAATAAAAAATAA
The DNA here is from genome assembly GCA_017312745.1 of Gryllus bimaculatus. Lineage (NCBI taxonomy): Eukaryota > Metazoa > Arthropoda > Insecta > Orthoptera > Gryllidae > Gryllus > Gryllus bimaculatus. The sequence goes on along the minus strand of BOPP01000304.1, from coordinate 539,196 downwards.
AAAAGAACCTAAAAAAATTGTATGAAAATGTTTACTTATTCAGTGAGTTTTACAATTTTAAATAAAATTTATTATTATAAAATTTTGAAGACTATAATGTCTTCATTTTAGGAGAAAATGTAATCTTTAGCTCCGATCTTCCAACCGTTGGTTTTGTAAGGTCGGGGAAGTTACTGAAGATCTGTGTAATTTTCAGAGTTGGAAAAACATAGTCCATTGCAAAAGTGAATTTTGTCATGAGGTGATTATACAATAAAAACTTTGTTTTAGTGAGTCACAAAAGTTCATGAAATGTTTGCTAACAAAGGAACTCAGAAAGGGGAAAAAAAAATATAAAAATGGCAAAAATGATGTGAAGGTCCAAAAATATGACCTAAAAATTGAAAAATGGCAAAAACGACAAATCATATCCAATAACTATACATATCTATCACCTATAGTCATGTTAAACATTCATTTAGAAGTTAGTTTCATATACAGTGCACCAATGAAAAGAAAACATGTCATCAGAATCCGAGCTCTACTCATTATATTAAAAACTAAAATGGTTAATAGTTTATAGAAATGGATTTGACATTTCCTTTTTGGGAAATTTTGAAATAGTAGTAAATTTTTCCACACTTGTGTTCTTGTTAACCTTATTGATTATGTATTTTCTGGTGGTTGAAATGGCACCCAAAACACTGATATAATTAATAATATTGCTTATGTAGATTTGTTTTCATTACAGGTGTAGTATCTAATGCTGGACAATATCCAATTCCAAATGGGGAACAAAATACATTCTTGGGAACGGGACCAATGACTCGATTTGCAACTGATCTTCTGCCTATATTCAAAGTACTAGCAGGGCCTGTGTCTTCTGAGAGACTGGGACTCAAAGGGCCCCCTCCAGATTTACGCAAGGTCAAAGTTTTCTATGCAGAGGATGATGGAGGGGGAAGGCTTATCAGTGCAGTTCAACCTGATCAACGCGCTGCCATTAAACGAGCTGTTAATCACCTGGAAAAAGCTCTTGGAATTAAAGCAAAAAAAGTAAATTATTTCTACTTTTTTTTTAACATAAATTATTTCAAGTTCCTGACCATAGGGATATGATGTCTGATATTGTGGGACTGTCTGATATGATGATTGAATTCACTATAAATACAGACTAAACAACATAAAACTAATTTTATTTTTCATATTTGTTGTATTGTAGATATATTTGCCACGACTAAAGAAGGCATTGCCCATATGGTTTGCAAAGATGCAAATCAAAGATGCTCCAACATTTGCCCAACAACTAGATAACTGTGAGGTAAGAAGTTCAGGTTAGGATTAATTTAACTTTATGTTAATAGCAGGTGGCATAAATATTTAAGCTAGCTAACAGTAAGATTTTGGTTTTGTTTTTGGTATTCTTTTCAAAATCCTTTTGTTATCTTTAAAGGAAAGGTCTAAGGTAACAGATTGAAACTTGGTGTTCTATGCACTTCTATTTCGTTTTTATTTTATGTTTATTATAAAAGAATAATAATGAAAAACAAAATGCAAGAATAATATAATTAATGTTTATGTGAGTTTATATGTCATATTTACCCAAATATACATTGATTCCAAATATAAGTCAACTCCCTAATTTTGAAGAGGGCATCTGAGAATTTTTTTAACTTTTACTTTCTCGCCTTATGAATTCTTTGTAAGAAGAGAATGTTGTGTAATTATGTGCCAGAAAACATCAAAATTTCACCTGAAAAATCCTTAGTGCTGAGTTCTGGTGATATAAAAAGTGAATTAATCCTGTTGCTAAATTTAGAAAATAAAATCCTCCAACTCATGGTTTAGCCAAAACCCATATTTTGTTGGTTCTTGATTACAAAAAATCGAATGACAGCAAAACGTCTGTCTGTCCGTTTGTGGTCAATACTAGCAGCTAAACCGTTCAGGCGATTTTCTTCAAAGTTGATATTACCCAATCAATCTGGCTGATGTTGCAGCCCCTTGAATTTGAAACCGATATTTTAATTTGGGAAAGTACTTTAGCCTCTTGGACATTAAAAGAAAGGCTCCAAATTTTTTGATTTAATTTTGTTGGTCAATGGTGCTAAAGATGTGTAAGGGAATAGCGCAGGTCTCGTACTTAGTGACCCCTGATTTTTTGAAAATTTCAGAAATAATTCTTTAAAGTACTTAATCAAAGATAGAGATTTTTGGCTCAGAGAATGACTGTTGTACAAAATTACATCTTTAGAAAAAATCATAAACAATTTTTTGAAAAAAAAAATTGTTATTGCGTAATTTGCGCTTAAAATTTACAAATAAAATTTGTTTCAAAAATAGCTCAACATTTTTTCTTTAATTTTCTTCACATATGTAATAAGGGACAGTAAGAAATATGTTGCCAGTCCCATTTTTGAATACTACTCGTTTTTTTTCAAAAATTGAAAAATAATTTTTAAAAGTACAAATTAAAGATAGAGATTTTGAACTCTTAGACCCAACGTCTAGTACTGGTCCAGGTGGCATTTCATTTATTTTCTTAAAGATTTGTAAATTTATCATCTCACAGATTTTTAAAGTGATATTTGACTTATCTTTGACTGAGGGAGCATTTCCCAGTGAGTGGAAATCTTCTTTTATCTTACCTATTTTTAAGTCTGGACATACATAATATAACTAACTACAGACCAATATCAATTTTGGGTGTGATACCGAAGCTCTTCAAATCTTTGATTGTTGACAAGATTGCAAAGTTATCTATCCACTTTTGCCTGAGAGACAGTTTGCCTTCATGCCAAGCTTCAATGTCATATTGAATTGAATCTTGTGATCTATTCTACCTACATTCTCAAAGGGTTGGAACTTAATTGTCACATTGAATGTACTGATTTTATGAAGGCTTTTGATTCCGTTAACCATGTCATTTTGTTGCACAGACGTGAACACCTGGGGTACATGGACCATTGTTAAGATGGTTCTGCATTTATTCAGCCGATCACATACAGTTGGTCTCGTATAGTGGTGTTATCTTTGGCCATATTGCATTTACATTAGGCATTCCACAAAGGCTCTCTTTTGCGTCCCTTATTTTTCAATATTTTTATTAATGACATTTGTGAGGTGATCAATGAAATTGAATACCTGCTCTTTGCAATGCAAATCCTAACGCTCTCTGAATGATCTTTTTTGCACAAGTTGATTGCAGATGATTTGAATTGTAGATTTCTTTCTGACATGTTTCTCTATAAGTCACCTTCACTCAAGAAATAATGATATCTTTGACTTAAAAGTTTATGGAAGGTCATTTACAGTGAACAATCCTGTAAACCGCGTTTGTAAGCCGACAAATATTTTAATCAACGTGTTTTTTCATGATAATGAAAAAAATTTTTGTTGGATGCGAGGAGTATAATATTTTAATTTTTATAATTTTATATCTATTGTGAATATTTGTTCACTAATTATTTTCTTCTTTTTATATTTATATAGATCTTTGATTCAGAGTTACTTGCATATACTTTTTGTATTTTATTTCTAATTTTTGTACATTATTGGACAAATTGTCAGTATATTGTGATAGATGAATAAAACTTAAATATTAATATTTATTTTCAGCATGAGAAATTTTGATACAATGTGATTTCGATACAGTGTGCTAAATTTCCATGTGTAAAGGAACCAACCACTTTTTACACTGATAAACCGTTTGTGTCTTTTTCCTCTTGAAGCACACACACAACATTTTCTTGAGGGCCTTGCCTTACAAGAAGGAGGGATTTTGTCAATGAAATGTCTCCAAAATTTACTCTGCCAATGCAGTGGACACTTTGAAACCTTGGGTTTCTTTCTACCTGAGACCTTTCTGGAAGTTGAATGTACGGGATAAGTTGTTCAGCCAAATTCATTCTGAATATTGTGAAACTAATTTTTCTTTTTATAATTAATCTATGAATGACCCTTCTGTTGTAAAGTGCCAAATCAAACAAATAAAATACAAATGAAATTCCACAAATATTTCATTCCGAACACGCCTTGCAGCAGCCATAATTACAAAGGCAACAAAATGATCCTGCGTGTTTATAAAAGCTTTCAAAGAGAATGTAATATCAATGGAAAACAATCGGTATTTAGCAAGGAACTTTACAAACTTCAGGTCACGTTCTGTAATAAAGACAAGAATGTTATTTATTGGGAAAATGGGGCAATACAGCAAAAAAGTACAGGGCAGGCACTGCTCAGCAATGGTCAAAAACACATTGGAATGCTGAGAACTGGCTTTGGGCTCAAACGGGCTAATTTCTCCACCAATTTACCTATTTCAATAGCTTCCATCAATTTAGGCAAAACACATGATTTAGAAATTGGTTTACAGTTGTTAATGTTGGAGTGGTTATAATTTTAAAAATTGGGGTAATACAACTAATCTTCCAAATTTCTGGGAGGGTTCCCTCTTGTAAGGAGGGCAACATGAAATGCTGGACGTATGTGCTGGATGATAATCAACCTCTACACTTTAATGTAGAATTGCGCAACAAACCTTCTGGCATAGATGTGGATAGAAGACTTTTTGTTCCTTGTGATGTTAAACTAGATGGCACGAGTAGCAAATATTGAGAGTTGAGGTAGATGATTAATCTGCACATTACAAAGTAGAAACAAATGGCTTATTTCCAATGTCTGCCACCTAAATCAAAAACATGGGTAACTCCATCTTGTAGTGACTGTTTCATGTGTAACAATGTAACAAATAATATTTAATATTATTTGTAACATTGATCTATTTTGTTTATAAATTCATATTATTGCCAGTTAAAATCTTCTTTCAATCACATTAGAAAAGGATATAATATTATTCTTAAAACTTTGTTTTTCATTGTTCATCTTTCAATTAAACATAAAATAGAAATGAAATACTACTATAGCTAATAACAAAATCCAATTTTACATTGTAAGTAAGAAAGTATTACTGTTTAATTTATATTAAGCTGTCTGGCGTAAATTATAAGATAAAAGGTTGAAATTTTGGGAAGCTGTAGAGAATTTACAGGATTACAATTTATATTCATAATCTGTGTCAAAACACGAGATATTCTTAAGGAAATTATTTCTTTTTTCTCCCCCCCCCCTCTTTATTGTTTATTATGAGTGTCAAAATCGTGATATAAAGACCTGAAAAAATTCTCAAAACATCTTTATTGTTGATAGAAAATCACAAGAACAATTAATATCAATATTCATATTTGCAATGTGGTTAAAAAAATTTGAACTGATATAAGAAGTTAAAAAAAAAACATTTTTCATTTGTGCAAACTATTGATTTAAATTTGGTGTTTTTCGTACCCTTGATATATGATTTTGGTCCCTGGGGGGCACTTTTCACTATCTTATTCTATAACCATCTTTCTTTAGCAATAGAGTTGTAGATCTGTGAAATAGCCTTTCTGAACCCTCCAGGACAGCATCTTTGATTAATGTGTTCAAAAATCTCAAGTGCTTTGAAAATTGATGTACTTAATGTTATTATCAGGGCTTGGATTCTGGTGACCTAAAAATTTTAAGAAAATGACCTGTAAAATAACGTAAGAATAAGGGGAGAAAGACTTAATTTTTTTTAAATACTGAAAATTCTGTATAAAAAGGTTTATTTATTCAATGAATTTTACAATCTTAAATCATTTTTTTTATAAAATTATATTTAACAAAGAGTTTGTATTTTAGGAGGTAATGTAGTCCTTAGCTCTGATCTTCTAACTGTCATAAAGATCAAGGGATTTACTGAAGAACCGTAAAATTTTAAGAGTTCAAAAAACAGAGTCCATTGCAGTAGCGAATTTTGTCATGAACTGATGATACAATAAAGACTGTTTTATTGTGTCATTGTAAATTATTGAAACATTCACTAACAAAAACCACAAAATGGAAACAAAATATGTGGAAATGACAAAAATAGTGCAGAAGGCCCCAAAAATGATCTTAAAATTGGAAGAACAAGAGGGGAAAAAAAAAAACCCAATAACTATACATTTCTATACAGTACGTCACTCAATGTGTTAGATGTGCTATGTTTAGACTGCACCAATGAAAAGATGACATGTCATCAGAATCTGAACGCCTGGTTAATATACTTTATAGTTATGAGTGAATGAGAAAATAAAAATAAATAATAATTCGTAATAGCAAATTGTATTTGCAGGAACTTGACCAAATATTTGAGGAATTAATTTTTGAAGGAAATTGTTACGTTGTGTCCTGTTATATTTAATAATTTTTTGTATTCTGCATTTAGGGAACTGTCAACATTTTCTTAGAGTTAGTTAAATGGGCTCTCTTCATGTCCAAACACACATTTATTGGCCTTTTTACTGCTATTATGGAGAAGAATGGTGTTCAGGCTGGCTCAGAAACTCATACCCTTTTGCTTAATGAATGTGTTCGTCTTCGACAAGATTTTCAAGTGAGTATTAGCTATTTCTTTCTATTTGATTTCAATTACAATTACTATTAACCTAGAAGAGACTGGTCAAAGCATCAAAAACATACAATAGAAATATCAAGATGTAAGTAATTTCTCTGTTAACGTAATAAAATATTTTATTAATAAATTCTTTGTGAATAATTTCAGAATTTAAGAGGTTTATGTTGTTTTGAGAATAGTATGTGTTAAGAATAGAATTTGTCTGATTCAGGACATTTTGGGAGATGACGGGGTTTTTCTCTTTCCTACTCATCCTACTGTGGCACCTTTTCACAATGAACCAGCTTTGAAGCCTTATAATTTTAGTTACACAGCTATCTTCAATGTTCTGGGATTTCCAGCAACACAATGCCCTCTGGGTTTGGGTTCAGAAGGATTGCCTCTAGGCCTACAGGTATGTATTTTTTCATTGTCTGAAATTCAGGTTATAAGTTACTGAGTTGTATTTTATAATTATGTAAGCAGAAAGCTCGAGTGTATTTTTCAATATCAGATATGCATTACATGTTTTTTTAAAAATATTTATTTAATATTCAATTTTGACATGCACTTATGAAGTTATTAGTTGTGAAAAGAAGTCTTTTTGACAAATGAGTTATTATTTATTAACTAATGGTTCTACAACATCACATACCTTCTAATAAACTGACACTCCAATCATCACTTCAAATATTTCTTGATCATAATTGAAGCGGAGAAGAGTAAAAAACCATATTGTCTTTATTTTTGAGAGTTCTGAATTTTAAATGAAAGTGACATTTTCCCATTGAATTCACTGAATTATGCTCTTGTTACAAGAAGTGTAAAGAAAAGAAAGAAACAAAAATATTTCTAACAATAAATAAATAAAATTTTCCCCTGGTGGGATTTGAACTTGAATGATTGTTTATTGGTGACCTGAGGCAGTCCCCTTCATTAACAAATCATGTGTCAAAAGTATTTATTAAAGAAGGAAAGGAAAAGGAAGGAAAACAAAAAAAGTAATAATGAATTCATAATAATGTGATTCTAAAGCATACCTCAAAATTACGCTAAAAAGCACTACTAAAAATAGAAAAATTTGTCATTGAGAAATTGTTTAAAGATTTCATATGGTGGAAGTGATTGTTATTATCAAAGAAATTTGTAATTACAATATGGAAGGTATAAAAGAAGGTATGACAGGTATAAAAAAATTTTAACTCTTGCAATTTTCAAAATTCCTTTGCTGAAAATTGAATTGTGAAATGAATTGTGCACTATTGGAGCCAAGAAATTACAGAAAATATTTTGAGCAATTTTTGAAAATTGTTGTTACATTTTTAAAAAATGGTTATGAATTCACTCAAAATTACATGAAAATTTCATTTAAAAAATATATGACATGATTAAAACATCCAGTTTTGGAGAAAAGATTTCATTTTCAACATCCTCAGTTTAGAAATGCTTTTTTTTGTTTTCCTAGTGGGCAGGAAAAACTTATTCCCTCCTGCAAGTGTCCCTACTAGTGCCATTTTCTTGTGTGTCTGCTTGTGTCCCTTTTTTTGTGTGTAATTTAAGGCCAATCTTCGTAGTCTTTGTTAATTCATTCTTCTATGTGCTATTTCTTTTGTTTCTTGTGCGAAGGGGATTGGGACTGGAGAGCTTTTTTTGCAAGTTTTTGAATTTTATTAATCTCATGTCCTAGCATTACATTTTCATTGTTTTTTGGTTGATATGTGCAAGTTGTATAATTATACTCTTCTGAGACTGATTACTTCATATACAATTTACAGGTGATTGCAAATTTGAATCAAGATCGTTTGACTCTGGCAATGGCATGTGAGCTTGAGAAGGCTTTTGGTGGGTGGGTGCCCCCTGCAATTGCTGTATGAAGCATGTGTGGAATTTAGAAGCTTTTTTTTGTATTAAGAATAAGACCTTTTGTATAAAAGTAAGAGGACCATTTTACTTAATGTGAATATATTATGCTAATAATTTTGTTGGTGATGGATGTTATTATTTTATATTTTAATTACTTTATATTTTTTACTAATGTGAAGTTAATAGACTTTTAAAAAATGGAATTGAGAGCAAAGTTTTTGATTGTTCAATCCAGTTAATATTTTTCAGAATATACAATGCTTAAAACGTAATGTATGTTCTGATCAAAGCCATAATGTTTATGATTGATCAATTATGAGTGAATACTGCTTGTAAAATTCTACAAAAAGTAGTACACAAAATGCAAGCTGCAAACGTTTTTTTTAACTTTGCACTTAATCAAATGTTAACGTTAGTTTCAGGGTTCTGGTACTAATTGTTTGGGACTTTGGATGTCTTTAAGAGTTCAAATTTTAATGAAGGGGAAGGAATAAACACACAAAAAAAATATTTTCTGAAATATTTTTTGCAAAAATGAAAATATATATTCACAAAATGTTAAAATGAATCCAGTAATACATCCTAAAATATTGCACAGATTTGTATATTATTTCAGAAAAATTTGTGTCCTCTGTGCACTCTATTTTCATACTATTGAGTTCCTGTGTTATGGTTCTGATTATCCCAACAGTGTAGTTAGAAGTGTTTTTTGATATTATTAATAGATATATTATTTGCTATAGGATTTATTTGTTTACTAAATTATATTTTATTCTGTTGGGACATTGTTATATTTATAGTTTAAATACTTTTCTTTTTGTTGGGACCAATGAAACCTTTTCTTTTAAAATATTTAAAAAGGAATTACTTGATACAAGCTAAATCATCAGCAGTTACATTTTTACGCCGTAGCTTGCCTGTTTTTTCTTATGTAAAGAAATAAATTGCCATAATTTGTAATACAGATGAGCTTTAATAAGATAACTAGGAGAGATGTAGATTAATAACTGCTATTTTTCTATATCCTGCGAGGTCCAAAGAATGATATTGCTTTTTTTCAGGGATATATTAATTATACTTGTTTTTATGTTGTAAATGATTTTTTTATGCTGAACATCAGTATTTACTAGTATATAGTTATATTGGAATGTAGTTATTACTTTTGTATTTTTATTTCTCAAAAGCATTTTGATTTTAGAATTGTAATAGAAATGAATTGTGGAACAAAAATATAGTATTTTGTATGCTGAACATCAGCATTTATTAATATAGAGATATATTTGAAATTTAATTAAGACTTTTGTGTTTTCTTTTTCTCAATAGCACTTTGATTTCAGAAGTGTTATAGAATTGATTTGTGAAACAAAAATATAAAATTTTATGTAGCTCAGTATTTTATAAACAATTGCTGAGAATTTGTTAATGTGATAAATTCTGTTAAAATTTACATATTTATTTTTCTGTGCTTAATACAAATGAAAATGTCAATATTTTATAATGTGAAAATGTTATGTATGTTCTTAATACATGTTAATATGTGTAAATGATCTTGTGACATTTTGCATCTGTGAATAATCATGTCCTTTCAGATATTTTTATATGTGGGTGAAGGTCACATTTCCTGCAAAAAAAATGTTTTGCAGAAAGTTGTGTGAATAAAACTCCCTATTTATTGACAGTTTTTTTACATTTTTATTATTAATTTTTTATAATTAAGTTAAGACTTACCTATTGACTTGGTGAGTTAGATTATGTAGATGCAAATTTCCATCTATGAGCTTTGAGAACTGACAAGTCTTGGGATTGAGTCATAAATAAATGGGTTGGACACACTGCTAGGGTGTAAATTTTTAAGACTGGCTGCCCTGATTAGTTGATTTTCTCCAAATAATTCCAGTTAGATGGGGAGTGCATATTTTAGACCAGAGTTCTACCTGGGCTATAGTCCCATCAGAGTGAGAAACATCTTTTTTACATTATGGTTATTCTCGACTTTTCCCATTGCTCAGAAAGCTTAGGTCCAAAAGAATCTCTCAAAGCAAAGTGGTACTTTTATTTTACTAGGATTATACATCTGTGTGTAAATTACATCTTAGCCCTTAATGAACCAGTGAATAGTGAACCTTTCCACTGTCTTCAGTAAGTTAATTCTTTCTTGTTATATGCAATGCCTCTGTTTCTCTCAGAGATATGAAACACATCCGAAAGAATAGCGAGAAGGTAAAGTACAGAGTTCTTGTGAAATTGATTACTGAATTGGGTTCTGTGAAATTGAATTTGCCTTGCAAATATGTTGAAAGAAAAATGTAATTGAATCGGTGATTTTATAAGGAAAACAAGTCTACTTTTTTCATAAAAAGATTTGAGATATACATTTTCTTTGTTATTCTTCAAGCTATAGATCAGTGTAGAAATAAAACTTGTCCAGCGTAAAGTATGTGTTCTCTTGCCAACTAAAAACTTTAATGACTGGAAGAGAGACAGATGTCCAGAACTAGTTCCTGATCCTCACATGGAAGAACAGTATTATCACCTGGGAAATGCCTAAATGCTCCATGACACCAAAAACAGGCACTGAGGGACAGGCTTCAAAATCTCGATGGAGCTATTTTATGAAGAGAACCAAGTCTCTTGCTCATCCTGGCAGTCCTTGTAGTGAGCCTGGTGGGACTTTCCAAGTAAAGCAGCTAATGTACGTAATAGAGAATATTTTGGTGGAGTATATCGTGGCATTTATGGATCAAGTACTCATTCATGTTGGCAAAAGGGAAGGCTCATCCAGGTATACCTTTCAATAAAGTTCATGGCTGAGATGTTCTTCCAGTCAACAGAATGAAAATAACCAATGTTAAAAAAATAGTAAAATACATTCCACATGACTATCTCCATTTCTACTAGAAAGTTTTCATATAGCTACAGGCTCAAGTGGATATCGATAATGCTGATAATATTAATTTAGTAAGAGTATTTTTCATGATCATATTGCACAATATGTTAATTCACATCAATACACATTCTGTGATTATATTGTGTCATAAGTCCAAAAATAAAGGAATAAAAAATTATTTTTCTTTTCTTAGGTTTTTTTCATAAAGTCTATTTTATAAAGGAAATAAGTCCAAGGTATAAGAACAGTTCTGTACATCATAGAAATGCAATTTGAAATTACAGAGTACCCTATCAATAATTACCCAATCAATAATGACTAGTTTTACAACTTTTGTGCAGAATATAAATGTCCCAGATGCCAACTGTGAATGTTATTAAGTTTTTCTTGTTTTTCTTAGAACACTGAAACAAGGATTTATTTCCCTTTTCAAATCACTGATTCAATTACATCATATAGGGAAATACATGTCTGAATGAAAGTTTGGAAAGAAACGAACGTGGAAATTTTACTTGCTTTCTGAATTCAGAAATAGAATTAATCATTAGTAATATTTATTATTATGTTTAATTTAATCAAATGAATTCTATGAAAATCAATCACTTAACATTGTTATAAAATTGCCAAAGATTGGTAGAGGGTTTACTTTTTGTACTGCATTTTTACTTTCCTGTATACATACGTATATATGGAGTAATATACGCAGAATAGAGAAAAATATGTAATGCTGCACGAAAAAATGACGAATTTACACAGAATCAAATTCCTAGTCGAGCCCTAATAACGAAAAAGTGGATAAATTTGAAACAAAATCCTCTAACATGTGGTGTAGGCAGAATCCTTGTTTTTGGGGTACTTGATACTGAAAAACCAATTGACGGCAAAACATCTGTCTGTCAACTTGCAAACACCACTAGTGTCTAAACCATATGTACAATTTTTTCCATAATAAATATTCTGCGGTTGATCTGGTTCCACTGGTGCTGCGATTATGAAAAACTTTCTTAATAATTGAGAAGTATTTACAATGACTCCCAGACATTTAAAAATTTTTCTCAAAAATGACTAAATTTTTTCTTTGAATTTCTGGTAAGAATAGAGTAAAATACATTTATAAAAATTGCCATAGGTCATATTCTCACTGTTAACTTTGAATTTTTGTGAATTTCAAAATTTAAATTTTTTTGCAGCTTCTTCCTACAACTACAAAATTGAAGATAGAGATTTTAAAATTTGTTCTCCATTGTCAGTTCTTATATTAAGGTCATATACATTTTTTGGAAAACTTTAGCAGTTTTCATGCAATATTGCGTGCGATATGAGCAATTAAAAAAAATATCAAAAACAAAATTTTCTCAAAACGGCTCCAAAGTTTTTGTTTTAACTTTTCACATAGGTAATACTAAATGTATACCATGACATAAATGCCATGTTGCTCTATTCTTTTGTTTTTCAAAATTTACAAAAATGTAATTTTTTTAACTTGCCTCTCAAGTTGTTTACATTTACATTAGCAGTGATTTGTTCACATTATTATATTTATGAGTACAAGTGCTTTAAATTATGTTAAGTACAAGTTTCTTGAAACTCAATAATTTTCTGTGAAAACTGGCTCCAAAGTCTGCATTTTAAAAAATGCTCAAATGCCATTTTCTGATAAATGGCTCCAAATTTTTTCTTCAAACTTTTCAAATGGATAGTGCTAATTGCACTTTTTAATGTGAGTAAAGTTCATGTTGGGGTCCTTTTTGTATTTTAAAAAAAATACGCAAATGTAATTATTTTTAATGATCCCTCACACCATTAATATGCACATTTCCAGCAATTTGTAAACACTATTGTATTTGTGAGTTAATGTTCATCAAATGACTATAAAGAAAGTTTTTCAAAAACTGTGTATGAAATAGTTATGAATAAAAAACATTTCTGTGAAAAAGAGCTTCAAATTTCGAATTTAAAGTAGCACTTGAACGCCATTTTCTTAAAAAGGGCTCCAAAGTATTCAAAGAACATTGCCATTAAGGATGAGGTTTTACTGTTATTGTATGTTATTAAAATAATATTTCCGTTCTACTATTTGGAAACTGAAAAGTTAAGAAAATTACAAAAAATGTTCTTTTGGCAGTTATAGATTGCCGCTGGTAAGAGTATGTGCCAAGGATGAATAGCTATCTGAGACCAAAAGAAATAGAAAACTAAGAAGAGAAAGCCTGTGCCATTTAATCGTACCACTAGTTTAAATTCTCTGAGTGTAACATTGTTGAGGTTAATTGCTAGAATAGTGTAAAAGAGCTGCTTAAAAAAGAAATATTGGAAGACTGAAAACATCAATTCTCAGGAAAAGTAGGATAAGGTATTACAAACAACCTAAACTTTCGGTATGTGATAATCAGAATTTAACAGAACATTTATGAGAACTCAAAATCTATGAAATTTGTTGATATTTGCATATAGGTAGTAAAAATGTCGAAAATATGCCCCATAAAATTTAATAACAACCCATCATAACACGATTTCTCATAATTTTTATGCACAGCATTTTAAGCACGTTTAATACAATTTTGAAGTGTAATATTAGTTTTCACAGTGGAATGTTAGCCACCAAATGCATAACATTTGCATTAAAGTTACTTTAACACAATTCTTAAAACTCCCTGGCAGCCACCCATACATGAAAAAGGGAAGTTCATTTCTTATCTACATCCTGTTTTGTTCACATTTCTAGAGAAAAGCCTGCTCTGTGACATGCAGGAGTTGGGTTAGAGGGCCATGTTCTTCTGATGGTCTCGAAAGCATGGAATACTTGGAATGATCATGATTTTCCTATTAAATATGCTTCAGTCAGATACAGGAAATTGATATTAGCTTCAAGGAATTATCTGTATAGAAACACATATTACAAAATTAAAAATTAAATTTATTAAAATAAATAGAGTAAATAAAAATGCGAAACGATATACAGTTTCAAACAACATATGCAGAATAATTGGCAATTTGCAGACCCATGAGGCTTATTAAGAAAACAACAAAAATATCAAGATATGTATTGTACAATCATGTTTAAATAATTGGAAGTTGAGTTATTAATACATGTACCAAGTGAACAATCTTTCTGTATTCAGGTGGAAAAAATTCATTTTCTTGGAAATTGGATTCTTAGTGACAACAATAATTTTTATCATTTTTACTGTGTAATAAACTACAGTAACGCATTATTTTTTTCTCACAAAACAATGCCCATGTCAAATATTTCTTTGGTAAATCTGAACAATTGAAAAAAAATGGCACTTTTTCTGGAACACACTCTGGAATACTTTGTGATTACTACATACAAAAGAAAGTAATAATGATTATTTAATGTTGAAAGAAGGATGCTTAAAAATATTTTTAATTACAAACAAATGTTTATGTTTCTTTATTTCACAAAAAATACATAATTCATACAAGCATAAATTCTGATATATGTATATTATATCTAACAACTATTTACAATTATGGCATTTTGTGTTGAATGTAACATTCAAACATGCTTCACAAAAGGGATGTGTACTACATATACCAAAGAAGTACAAATTTTTCTCTCTTGTCAGTACATTCACTCCCCAAACTGCTGGTGTAACTAATTTTATTACAATATATGTGGGGGAGACTTATGATTAAATTACTTCCAATTTTCAATTATCATACATACAAATATATGATTTCCGAATGTGTAAACTGCAAGTAACAATACATTTCTGATTTCTTCCTTCCTAGAGTTGATTACAATAAGTCTCATGGATTCTGTTACAAACAGGATCCTTAACTGTATACTTATATAAAAACTAATTGAATAATGATATATCCTTGACAGGAATTCATACAAAATTTAACAAGATACCGAACATTTTAAAATAAGCAATTTGGTCCTTTTATTAGTGTGCAAGTCATTCAAATGCTGTGAAGTTTCCTCTCCTATTTTCACAGTTATATGTACTGTTTTGCATTGAGAAATTCATTGTGATTTATGGAATATAGGTACTATATATATTAAAAACATCTTAATTTTATGATTCAATGTTCAATGTACATGTACATACAGATTATATTGGAAGCCATGACACTGTGGAGGGACTTGTTTAACATAGCAATGGAAGAAGACTGGATGGCCACTAACATTACAAATATATTACAATTATATTAATTGAGCCCATGACTTACCATACTTCATCAAACACAGTAAGAGATTTACGAATATTTTCATCCTGAAAAGAAGTTCATGAATGAAGATAAACACTGGATTGTAATAAAGAACGTGAAGAATTTTTAAGAAGATGTAAGTACTCACGGTTGTACAATAGTTGATAAATTCGTCCACCGTTATTACCCCATCATGATTTAAGTCTAATTTCTGTTGAAAGATAATGTACATGTAAATATAATGTACAATAAAATACATGACAATTAATATCTTTTTTTTAAATGTATGTAAAATAGAATTTACCTTAAAAATTTTCTCTACATGCAATTGAGGTGACTGTTGACTATCATGAGATGTGCCCATTAAATTGTAAATTGCAGATATAACATCAAGCATTTCTTGCCTCGTTATACAGCCATCGTGATTTACATCATAAAGTCTGGAACAGAAATGTCTTGTTAGTCATTGGAAAATTGACATAGGCTCACCAAACGGGAGCCTCTCATGGGCTTTCAACCTCCGCCCCTCATTCCTCACAATTGATGAAACATATTCACAGGTATACCTTCAACTATTTTGAACTTGTTCCATAGTATAGAGCTACTTATACTATATCTACTTATACTATATTTACTTATACTATATCTACTGAGATATTGTAATACTTCTCGATTTGTTTTAGTAGATTTGTGTTTTGCTTATTTTAGCTTCTAATGCCTATTTTTGTCGTTTTGTCTTATCTTTGCCTTTGTTCTTTATCGTATACGTACGTATATATGGAATATTATACGTAGTATAGGAAAAGTTGTGTAATGCTACGAAAGTTCGATTTCGAGATTTCAATGGAAATAGACGTTTTAGCGTCCCCTGATACCGAAAAAGTGTTGTTTTTTTTTCTTCAAAACGTCCGTCTATCTGTCGTCCGACTGTGAGTTCTAGCGCCTAAACAATACGTAGGTTTTTGTTTTCCAAATTGAAGAAACCCCTGTACATCTGGTTCGAGTAGAATCTTTTAGATTTTGAAACAAAATCTTCAAAATTTTGGGGTACTATACATGAAGCCCTTGGGAAATTTTTAATTTTCTCATAAAATGGCTCCAAAATTTTTACTTTGATTTCTTGTACGAATGGAGTAAAATACACTTATAAAGGTGGCATAGGTCCGATTTTCACTGTTAATCTGATTTTTTGAAAATTGAAAAAGTTTGAATAATTTCCGACGTCTTCCTACAACTACAAAATTAAAGAGAGATTTTTCCTTCCAATGAAATTTGTTGCTCATAATCAGTTCTTTTAATAAGGCCATGTACATTTTTTTTAAATAGTAATTTTCGAGTAATATTGCGTGAAATATTTGCAAATTTAAACTAGTGGTGGTAAAACGCCACATATTTTCTCGCCCCTCAGTAACAGTTATGTATAATATTATTAATATTATAATTATGTATATATTTGTCACTATATCAACTCATGTCAGTGGATGAGCGTTGCCAAAAAATTGCGTATGTAGCGATGGGCACATATTGTCGGATCAATTCTTCCTAACAGCACATTTTTTTGCCAGAATTGGAAGGTGGTCCGTAGTTGGTGTGAAACCTGAACATACGAATTCGTATGAGCATTATCGTACTCGTATTTCATTAATTAATGTCCTCGTATTTCATTAATTTCAAGCAGAAATTACGCAAAACTATTACTTTTTTCAAAAAAATTTACATGGCCTTTTTTAAAGAGCTAATGTTGTACAACAGACTTTGTATGAGGCAAAAATCTCTATCTTCAAGTTTGTAGTTTTGAAAATTTTTTTGAAATTTTCGAGAGAAAAAAAAGAGCAATACCCGAAAATGAGACTAGTGCTATATTTCTTACCGGTCCTTATTAATTTCCCGTATACGAAGTAATACACATACGAAGTAATATACGTACGAAAAGTTATGTAACGCTGCGGAAAATCGATTTCGAGATTTCATCGGAAATACTTGTTTAGGGGTCCCTTGATACCAAAAAGATGTTTTATTTTTCAAAACGTCCGTCTATCCGTCCGTCTGGTGCCTATATTACTACTAGCGCCTAAATTATGCGACCGAAGAAAATTTGCCAAACGAAAGGGAAGATAGTGAAGAATCCATCATTAAAATACTCCCCTTTTATGTCCATAAAGTACTCGACTATCCCCTATTTATCAGTGAACTAAAAGCTATTACAAAAG